>JAATLQ010037212.1:17898-49509 GCA_013421005.1 Heliconius erato x Heliconius himera | reverse complement strand
AAAAAAAAAAAAAAAAAAAATTAAACCAATTTTATTTTCACATGAAGAGTTTTGTTTTTCGATGAAAATATTGTAAGACGTCTTCTGTACAGTTGCCAAAACACTTCTGGTAGTAAATGTAGCGTAAAAGTGGGCTTCAGATAAAATAAATTATTAGAAAAAACATACCAGTGTGCCACTGCAATCTGCGCCAGTAGTGTCAAGCGTGAAACTGTAAACGCGATAAGTTATGGGTTCGATTCCCACTTGAAGAAATTAAATATTTAATATTTTCTTGTATACTTCGACTACGTCCGCGATTTTTGTTTCTTTTTCTTTATATTTCGACTACGTCCGTACGTATCAAATCGAAATAACTACAAGTTATATACATATGTAATATGATATTTGACACATTGTAAGTACCATATTTGACTCTGACCGCAGCCAGTGGGTTACACCGAAATGATTATCGTAATGTAATTAGTAATTACTAATCACCTATAGCCTCTCCGACAGCTGTCCAATATGAAAATACTTTTTTAATTCGAACTCCTCCTTCTTAAGATAGGGGGCGTTCCACCAAACAATATGTTTAAGTTCGTAATATTATACTCAGAGTTTACCGATATTTGATTGTGGCGTGTGTCATACTCATACACAATTACGTTGTTAATTATATGAGTCATATACAACTTAGTTATTTCTTTTTAACTACGCAGGCAAAGCCGCAGCTAGTACCTAGTATATTATATATAATTAGCGTTATTCACAACTGTATGACAGTTGGACGTCTGTCTATCTGTCAACAGTCGAGTATTCCTCACCGGCCTTCCTTATACCTATCGTCAATTGTCAGATTTGCGACCTAGACTCAATGTCGTATCTATTACTTTGCGAATAGTTGTTTATAATCGTCTCTAAGAGAACTGAAGGACTTGGCAAATTTGCAATGGAGATTTAAAGATTTTAATAGTTATAATTTTTTTAAAGTGTTATTCTGCATGTTTTTAAAATATTTAATAAATAGCGTTTAGCATTCTTGCCAAATGATAGTTCTAAGCAATTATTTTTGGGTAGTAGCAAATTGTAAAGATCTTCCTACAGAGTCTGGTGCCCACTCAGAATTTTTACCAACAAAAAGATAAGCCTGAAAAATAAAAAAAAACTCTTTTGATTTAATTATTAATTGAGAATATATAACATTAGTTAATTATTCCATTAATCAATAAATTACTTTCAAAAAATTACGGTAATAAAATAAACGTATAGGTATATATAATATATCGTTTGTGGATATCAAACCTACAACCATCTTTTTAGTAGGCTATTAAATTTATGTAAAATTTAGAGGAAGACATAACCTCTCTAAGCTTTTCCTTCATTTTATAATTCCAAGCCTAAAAAATTGTATGAAATATTTAATTTATACCATAGCGAGGAGGAACCGTCCAATTTTAGGTAGGTCTACTTAGGAACTTTCAGGGTGCGTCATAAAAACGACGACATAGCTTCATTAGGTCTAATCTGTTTAACGCTACTTAGTAAATTGCCTGAGATTTATTGTTCACGGTAAAAACTTACACTTCTTTTATTTTATAAATAAAGAAGGAAAAGGAAATGAACAGGAAGTGTCTTAATTTGAACGAAGTGTCTTAACACTAGGGTCCGTATTTATTAATCGCTCTCGATTCTAAAATCGATCTCAGATTTGAGAGCAGTTTATAATTACAGGTCAAAGTTCCCTCTGTCTACGATACTACGTGTATATGTAAAAATTAATATTTTCTTAAAAGTATATATATATATATATATATATATATATATATATATATATATATATATATATATATATATATGTCATGTCTGTATATACAGATAGATTTAGATAGTTTAGATGTAAAAATTTAAAAAAGTGTTCCGTAGATTTAGATTAAATACATGCAAGTTAAAAAGATACACATCGTAATCATAAGATTGAAGTAGAAACATTTTGATACATTATAATTTATATCTGCATGTTCAATAGATAAAGACCCACCGCGGCGCGTCTTAACTATTAAATTAAACTTGAAAACACGTTTTTACGGAGATAATTAGAAATTCACGCTGCGGCCGGATGCTAGTCAGTTCTTACAAAATCATTATCAGGTATTCGATTTTGTCCGATGTAATGATACTACGAGGCCAGTCGTGGCGCAGCGGCACGAGAAGTGACTGTAAAATCGACTGGTTGTGGGTTCGACCCCCACTCGATCAGATGAAATATTTACTTAAATTTATATTTCCATTTCTTCGCTCTGGTGTCGAGGCTAAGCGCGGCGTTGAGTTCTGCCACTCAACACACAATGCCTCCAAAATTCGGCAGTAAGTAGGAAACAGAGTGTCCTAACACTAGGTCCCGCGCACAGCAGGGTGCCTACCCTGCTGTGCGCTGATACAGAGTGAAGCTGATTTATTTATTTAATGATTACTGTGTATTTACTATAACATTTTTGAAAATATAAAAAAGTCCATATAAAAATTGTGCTATGAACGGTAGATATTTGAATCTGATACTTACTCTGAAATTTGTTTTATTATTCGGTATTGATATGTTTTATTTTTCAGTTTTGACCTTCTTATACCGTAAAATTTTCGAACTTTGAATTAAGTAAAGGTGAAATTAAAAGGAAAAAAAGCCATTTGAACTATGTTTTTAACATTTTTTAATGTAAATCCTCTAGTAACCGACGTAAAACTTCCAGTTAAGTTTCATTCAAGTTAATTGCAGTTTCACAAATTATGCAGAAAATACATTTTTTTTCTTCCGCTGTTTCTGGCTAAGTATGTATACTAATTATACGTATACTGTATACGTACATCTATTTCTAAACTAATATTATTAAGCTCAACAATTTTTTTTTATTTATTAGTATGAACGCGGTGTACAGAATGGAAAAAATATTTTATGTTGTATAGCCCATTTATGGAAGATTGACTGTTTCGATGTAACACACCACAATTGTGGTCAAAGTTACCTCGGGCACTTAGAACGTGCCATATACAACTTTTAGTTGTATCCTCTTTTTGACCACGGGGGCAACGCCACGTGTGAAAACTAGTATATCCTATACAAAGTATCTAGCTTCTAACTTACTACAATATCTCTCTAACATTTGTGTCACGTGACACAATTTTTTTCATCGACAGATGATTCATCACGATACGTTCTGTTTTTTTGCCATCATTTTTTATAGTTACTTAAATATTATATTATATTTAAGTAACTATAAAATATGATATTAAGCTCTTAATTCCTAGTATTAAAGCTCATAATAACTCTGTCACGCTCATACCACACGTCTCTAGGTCAACTTTAACAGTTAAGTTTGACGGGCACTTTTGTCCGAAAGTGAAATTATTTATAATAATCTATTTGTGAATTACGATGACTCGATGAAAGTTGGATTTCATATTAACTCGGCTAACCAATCATATTTGAGTTAGCGAAATCTACTGAACTTATAGTTTATTTATTTTGGGAAAGAAATAGATGTAATTAAAATGAACAGGAAAAGTTTTGGCCATATTTTGCTTTGCTTGAACTCGTTTGAGCCACGAATTTTATCATAAGTTAGTGCGTTTTCAAAATGAAAAAACAACTATTCTAAAAATTTTGAAAAATATGTGTGGACTTATAAAAATATAAAGTATATTTTTAAGTAAGTATATAAAAAGGTCTGTCTGAGTGCAGACAGTTTTCTATAGACGTTATGTTGCTTTTACCTGTAAAGTATCCTTAGTAGAAATAAAATAAAAAGCGATACTGCATAAGGAAATTATAATGAAAACCAAGCTCACTGTCACATTGAACACAAAACGGTCTCTAGTGGTTGCACATTTTCACTTATGTTTAGATTTCTAGACCCAATTACTACAAAAATGTTATTGAGAATAGCCTATTACCCGACTGCAGCAAAATACTAAAGGAGGGTTATATTTGTATGTATATTCATTTCTTTGTTCCCTAGTAACTTTTATACAGTGAACCGATTTCGATAATAGATACGTCACGTCGTCGTTGAAATTGTCTTGACTTGTTGTTTTGTCATACCTATTTCTTTTTGTTTATTAATTTTTTGCACTCAAGTAGACTTCGGCGAATTATAGAAGTTGACAAATTAAATTATTAATTAGAATACTATCGCTAAGGTGGCTAGGTACTATCGTTTTGTTTGTATTTTAAGATTTACGACGTGTTAATTACTATGACAGTTGTCTACGGTCTACGCGATGGTGGTGCCAACATATAAATTAGTATATACATTACAATACGCCACTTAGACGATGACACATGCAGTCTAAAACATTACATTTTAAGCCGTTAAAATATCCTATAAAACAGCAGCCAAGTCTCGATCAAATGCTGTTTGTTTATCTATAAAAAGTAATGCCATCTTTAGATAGAGCTAAGCCAATTCTAAGGTTCCTTACTGCGATTTTTTTATTAATATAGTAATTTTTTTTGGGATCGACCGTGTACAAAACAATGGCAACGTGCATTTTAATCGGTTAAGTCGAAAGCAAACAACAAATCATTATGAAACAGTATCAGTAGTGAAACTGACCGCCTCGCTTTGTGTCTTTTCAAAGCTTGTAAATGAATATAATTGTTACCGTGCTAGTTCCATATATTAGGTATAACCAACCTTTATGCCAAGTCTTCGACGACATTACTCAAAATTTGTGATACCTTACGAGCTTTTCCTTTTCGTGTGGGTATTATCGCGTTTTGCACAAAAACAATGGCATCGTTGCACGCGATCTACAATCTATACTACATAAATTGGCATTTTTGTTTTATTATGTAAGTGTCTTTGTTTTACATGAAAGGGTCACGGGATTCAATTCTCAAAAAGGGTAAATGGATAATGCTTAAAAGCTTATCATACGCTTTGTAAGTATAATCCACAAAGGTTTGATGCTTTTAAATGGAAATCCAGAAAGAGTATATGAAATTATTATTATTGTGTTATATCTTTTTAGACTTATATTTTTTTTTTATATTGAAGTATCTATTTGATGACATACTAGTCGTCATTTATATCAACTTACTATGTTTCGTCTGTCAGACACTCATTTATTTCAAATGTTTATGGTTGTAGACATGTTACTTTATCTTAAATTAAGCTTTAAACATTATTTTATATTGTACTTTATTTTGTTCCCATAATATGTGACTCAATTTTTTTTATAAAATGTGTTTTATAAATTTGACAACTTCACGCTGCATCTCGCAGATAGCAGGTTCGGCAGGGTAAATCTAGTGTGTTAAGTAAGATTCGGCGAATTTTTGAGGCATTACGCTTTGCCTTGGAAAGGCGAAAAAATTAAAATATTAATAAATAATAATCATTCCTCCGACTAGCGATCGAACCCACAACCATCGCGTCACTAAATTATACTTATAGTTAACTTTGCAGTGTCATAATATTTTTACACGTAATTAAATCTAGCCCCGCTCCGCCCGAGTTATTTACATATTCAATAATACGGTCATCTGTAATAGATTAAATTTACATATATATGTATTGGTTTCAAGCGAGAAGCGAGTATTTAATGCCGGCCTACTTGCATCTTGCAACTGGAACACTTTATCATTTGTACCTAAGAGTGCAAGACCACCAACGCGCTCTGTGAATGGGACCACTGTGCAGACCATGGCCTTCTTTGAGAAATGATCTACCTAACACAAAAAAAAAAAAATCACAAAAAAAAATGTAATGAATTCGAAGCTGTAACTAATTAACCCTTAAATGCACAAAATGACTTTTAAACAACAAGCTGTTTGTTTGTGATTCATGATATTTTATTCTGCTTTCCATAATTTAGCTATTTATATTGTAATCTTGGAAATCGATATTGCAGGTAGCATATTATTATACATACTTTGTTATTTTTATTATCTGTGGCATAATTATATTATGTAACATATTTATTGAGGCCAGTCGCAGGGGCACAAGCGTGTGACTGTAAACGTTGCAACTGCAAAGACGAATTTGGGGAACGGAAGAGTCTTAATGGGAACGGAGTGCTTTAACACTAGATTCCTAGGTTCCGTCTGCCTACCTTAATTAATTAATTAATTAATTTTAGAGATATTGTGTGACAGGCGACGGAAGTCAACGCCGCGATTTCTTTAGCGCTGTCAGTTGACATAATTATTATATCAAACTGCCGCCCACGATTTAATTGTCTCGCGCAAGCAGTCAGCTAATTCTAGCAGAATGAGTTGATTGTATCTTGTTTTCTATTGAAATTTGGATGTATTTGTATTTCAATAGCCGCACGGATTTTTCTAGGGATATATCTGTTCTTCCTAGCGAGGATGTGCAAAATATTTTCTCGAGTCGAAAATCGAATCCACAATCATCGTGTAGATATTTTTATCAACTATACTATTAAAGTGTGTTGCAGCTTATAAAAGGACCAGTTAACTAAAAGAATTCTAGGAATAGCGGAGTAGCTCCACAGTATCGCAGCGTTGGGCTCTCATTAAAACTTGCATAGTGTTTACCCTACATCCCTCCGCCAAAATTACGCGCAGCTACCTGCATATTTGCATCCACTTAATGGATTGCAACTACGCAAGTGCAAAATAAAATGAAATCCCTTTGGTTTACAGAGTATGAGTACCGGCGTAAATGATTTCTGAGAATTAAATTATATTTTTTGCTATATACTCGTATATAGTAGAATGTAAGTAGTACTACTTATTTTATTTGGATATATATTTTAATAAATTTATTTCTGTGTGGTAGGTAATGGTAAAAATTGGTTATTTAACAATATACTGCAAACAATTGATTGTTTTTACTGACAAACTCCCAATTACATTAGGTTTACATTGCAGCGCTTACTTTTTGCTTTATGCTAATATGGAATACATTATAGTAGGTTTAGAAGATATGCAGAGGTAGCGAGAAATTATGAATATTTATATAATATTAATTTTAAATAAAGAAAAGTTAAAGAAATAAAAATGCCTTACTATAACAATAACAGCTTAAAATCCAGGCAGACCTAAAACACTATCCAATTAGGTAATCCAGCAAATCGGCCAAACACAAGCCAAGGTTGATTCAATGTCGTCTCGTCTAACCTATGGTAATTTATATGAGAATTTTACTAATATGTTTATATTAAACTTGTTTCTTATTAAATATTTCATTATTTATGTATACTTCAGATTATTTCTAGAAAGATATTTAGAAGATACATAAACTTACATAATTGATTGATGTTGCTAAGTATTGTTTTATATTTTACTAGTCGTCGCCCGCAACCTTGTGTGCCTGGTGTACCTAACGTAAAAGAGAAAATCTCATTTTTTTCCTTTTCCATAATCCTCCACGCAACCTACAATTATTCCAGAATTTGGAACTTAAGGCGGAAAGTAGAGAACAGAGTGTGTTGACACTTGTTTCTTTTTGCCTACAAAAATATACTATTGCTAAATATGCCGTTACAGGTTTCGTTTTATGTTTAACATCCATTTATACGATTCGCATGTAATGGGATGCTGTTAAACCTCTTTATATTTATTAAAGACGTTTATGGCGTTGGGTTTTATTTTTATGGCCTCTTTGAAAGTCTCATTTTTACTCCATATTTATTATAATTACTTCAGATTATAGAATTGTCAGGAAAAATTATACACACAGTAGGTACACGTTTAAGATAATAATAACATAGTTATGGTTGCGATCCGTATATGAAGGATATATTTAAAAACAAAGCTCAGAGTTGAGTTCAGCCACTCAACACACAATGTAGAAAATTGGACAGAAAGTGGAGGGTGTAGTTTCTGTGACACTAGGTAGCATCTGTTTAGCCTTCTAGGTATGTGCGGGGTAAATATGTGAGGATGGAAAAAGATACGTAGTACAAAAGGTGGACTGTTACATGCAAAGGCCAACGAGAAGTGTATAAAATGTTTTGCATAATTTTAAAGCTTTTAAAATTTAAACGATATGCAATACAGGAAATGGGAAATAAAATTTTATGTTCAATTTATCCATATTGCTTACTTTGACACTGATCGTAATAACAGAATGACATAGTGACTCAAAACAGAGTTTGCGAGTTTTCATGTTGAGTGGCTGAACTCAACGCTGAAAACTATCTTTCTAAAGCGGTTAAATGAAAGAAATTAATTTTCCTTGCGTGAGAAATGAAACTACTACCATCGCATCGCATTTACAATCAGACGCTTTCTCATTGTGCCACAATGGTTTTTAATAAAAATATTATCTATTTACATTTTTTTTTTCAAATTATTGAATAATATTATTAACAAAATTATATTGATTTATAGCACAGACAAAATCACAGGCAGTTGCTACTATTAAAAATGCAACATAAAAGAAATGCCACCTTTTATGAAGGTTAACTCGGTTCAGCCAAGCTTGCAAAGTCAAGGCTCTCGCTGGCTTTTATAAATATTTACGTCTAAACACTAATAAGGCATGAATATAACTGCTTTTTTCAACGCGATAACCATTTCATTAAGCGTACGTTCACCTTTGAATGGTCTAATTAATTACACCCATTTATTATATTGGCCCCGCTGATATAATGGTGGTTTGCTCGACCTTAGGACCGCGTCGAAAGTTTGTTTGAGCTTTTATTGTCACACTTGCTTCACGCTGTATCCCGCTTATAGCAAGGTAGGCAGAAGGAAGATGGAAGAGGACCTAGTGTTAAGACACTCCCGTAAATACACTTCTGGTCCCCACTTTTTCGCCGAATTCTAGAGGCATTGCGTGTTGAGCCCCTGCGCCACGGCTACAGTTACAGTTTACAGTTGTAATAAACTTTGCGAAAAAAAATATCCTAATGCAGAATTGAAGATGCAAATACCACAGAAGCAAATCTAATCTAAATAAAATCAAATTCCTTCTTACCAATTCCACCTATACCTTAACAAAAAAAAAATATTTTAAACCCTACTTTATATGTTATGTAAGAAGTAAATGTGTTTTATATGAGTAAGTAAATTTTGTATAATTTCTGAGTAAATCATTTACATAATGACGTGAAACAGAGATAACATTTTTTTTAAATAAGCAATATATTAAAACTTTTTTTTTAATTGAACTGTTACATATATCTTCAATTACTGTGGAATTCATATATCTTCCTAATTATAAATATGTTGCTGGGACTGGGAAAGCATCTGATTGCAAACGCGATAGTTATGGTTCGATACCCATTTACTTATGGGAATATATTTTTTTGATTTCCCCGCTCTGGGAAAACAGAGTGCGGCGTTGAGCACCGCAAATTAACACGCGTCTTGAGTCTAAGGATTATAAATTGTGTTTAATATTGTATCGTTATACCGTTTTTACTCTTTACTTATCTATACATCGAAAAGTATGACACCAAACTCATTCATTATCAAACTTCTTAGATAACATCAATCAGTTCGGTTCGACAGACAGTTTTTTTCCACCCGTACACAACTCAATGGCGTCCAATAATAGATTAGAATAGATAAAAACCGATCGCTCGAAATGCAGCAAGCTGTGGCACGGCGTGCTTGTGAAAGTGTTATGCACGCGCCCAGACAGCCGGCAGACAAGAGAAAGGTGATTGTCTAAAGAGACATTGCTCAGTGGCCGAGAGGGAGGGATCAATGATCGCGGCGCGGCTTCTAACTAGTTCCCATAGCCCGTATAAGTGTTTAGAAATGGTAGTTTTGTTTTTATTTGGTATAGCTTCACGCTGTACTCCACGTACGTAGGTAGAGGGACCACTTGTTGACTGGCCGGAACTCAACGCCGCGTTTTGTGTTGAGAAACCTTATGATAAAGATATATGTTTGGTTTATTGCCATGGTTGTTTCGTCGATTTTTTGTGTGTTGGTGCTCGTTAAGGAGATCTGGAAGTTAATTTTGATTGGGTTGTTAGTGTAATTCTAGGGTCTAATGACACCTATAGATAGAAAATTATTGTTTCTTTTATAATCAAATGATTCAAATATTTTATGGAAGTTATTTCGGGGTTAATTCCAATTTCCTTAAGCATATTCTTATTAGTTCGAACGAGTAGTTTAAAGACAGCCTTCAAAGGTAGATACAACGTGAATCGCTTAAGAACATTGTTTATTTTGGCAAAATGTTGACTGATTGCAAGAGTAAACGGTGCTTCGTGCTTAGAAATGGCTGGTGTATTTTAACTGGCTAGATTTTTTGAACTTCACGCTGTATCCCGCATATAGCAGCTGAAATCTAATGTTAAGATACTCCGTTCCCCACTTTCCGCCTTTTCGATACATTGCATGTTGAATGGTGAAATTCAACGCCGTGCTTTATATCTTATTACTAAGAAATATTAAAAAATCATACCACCAAATCGAACCCCAAGCCGTCGCGTGTATAGCTGTGCCACTGTGCTACGTCATCCTAGGAGTTACTATTAGATACGTATTTTAATGTTTTCCGGTCGTTACTCTGTTGGCCTTCTAGTTTCCCTTGTCACTTCTTAACTGGTTGTTAATGGTCGGGATTCATCTTATCTTGTACAGACTGTCTGTGGTTGTGCGCACTTTTGTGCTTGTAGTTGTTATCGAGACGTGGATATTTTAGGAATGTTTTTGTGTTTTCTTTATTATGTTGCGCATGCGCATCTGGTGATAATGATGATATAATTAGTGTTTGTAACAAATATTTTAAATGACTGTTGGACGATAACTAGGCATTTAACATGTTAATAAAGACTATGTTTTTGTTTATTTATATTAATATTTCAAAAATTCTTTTATTGATTTTAATCTTAAAATGATCTTAAAAAACTAAAATTAAGTTTTCTAAAGATCTGCAGGAGAGATAAAACATCAGCTTTAGCATTTTCAGTCCTGACAATTTCCAAGCGACGACTAGTCATCATGACAACACAATAAAACAGTTCCCAAAATTTATGCAATTTTTGAATACGTAAATATTTAAACTCAAAATTTAATATAAATTAATCTAATTAATTCTAAATCGTGACAGTAGCAAACAAGTACATTATGTGAATTAATTTATACCAATCGAAACTATTAATCTACAATACTGACTTTCTCCAAGTAATGTCTATAATATTAAAGGATTACAATATCTAATGCATATTTTATGGCTTTCGCTCAGATGGGAGAAAGGCACAAGTAGGTATAGATACAGTACGGCCGATGAGTAGTGGCCGCCTTGAACTAAGGCCTTCTGAAGCATAGATTGTGTTCTATCCCGAGTGTGCACTCGGGATAGAACACAATCAAAAGTAAAAAAAATCTAAAATCAAATCTGCACAGCACATTTTCAGCTAACTTTTAGGGCAGCCACGACTCGTCGACCGTATTGTACCTACTTACTAGTACGAGCCAATACAGCGCCCAGATGAAACTCGATGTGTGATACCAAGCAATGACGGACGATGATGAATTATTTTCTATTTGCTCGCTTATTGATCACCCCGACTGTGTTGGTACGAAAGTGGAAAGTTATTTATACTGTATGTATGAGTTTGTAAATTATGATTATTGAGGTCGTCTCGGTGCACGGTATGACTGTAATTGCGATAGTTGGGGCTTTGATCCTCATGTGGAAGAAATTGTAATTTACATTTTGTTCATTTTCGTCCTGGTTGACAATACGCGCAGTCGAATTCCGTCGCTGAACGCGCAATGTCTCACAAATTGGGCGACAGGCGGGAGTTTGCTTTTTATGAGTAGAATTAAGTTTATGAACAGTTTGTCTGTTTGTTGATGATAAAAAAATATCTTTTAGCGTTTCCAAATCAGGAGGCTAAATTATATTTATAAATACATGAATGTTACATATTTGAAAAAATAAATTTGAAAAATTAAATATAACAAAACATAAATAGTAGTGAGCTGTCACTATATTTCTTTAACCAAATGTTAAATGTGACAAAGATCCAAAGGTTAAAACATTTCTACAGATCCTTCAATAAACAGTAGTACCCATAAAGTAATAGGAAAAACACAGTCTTTACAGCATTACGATTAACTAATCATACATGTATATAGATAGAGGTCAGTCGTGGCTCAGGAGTACACGCGTACAACTGTAACCGGATGAGTTGTTGGTTAGATTCCCACTTGAAGTAATGAAATATTTCATATTTTCATTTTCTCGCTCTGGTAACGAGGTATAGCGCGGCGTTGAGTTGCGCCACTCAACACGCAATGCCAATGAAAAGTGGGTATCTTAAAAGTACTGCCTTAACAATAAGTTCCAAGAGTTTTTCTGCCTACCCCGCTATATGCGGGTTACAGCGTGAAGCTAAAAGAAAAAAACATGAACATAGATTATATTCTAGGTACCTACGTAATGCAAATAACATTGTCGCTAAGAGTGGCATTGAACGCAGCCAATGGGCCGTGACACGAGCGGAATGGTTCGCCGGATCTCGCTGTTTAGTATTGTCTGTGTTCCTGTGTTCGCCATTCCTTATATAGTGATTTGATAGATCCTTAGGAAGTCCTTTAAAGGATGTTTCGTGTTTTAATTATTGATAGATATATTGTGTTGTTTTCCTATTAGATGTTGAGTTTTTTTGTGTTAATTAGTTAATTTTACTTTTATGTAGTTCCGTATTTTAGTAATTAATTAGTAAATATATTGATATTTACTGTTTTAATACATTATGCTTGTTTTGCTATTTTAGTCTATATAACAAAAAATATACAATCGAAATGACAGCCTCCTTATTTTTAAGTCGTTTAAATGTCTAAGGGCCAGTTTCACCACTGGCTGATAAGGTCCCGAACAGCTTTATCTGCCAGATAGGCTATAATTTTTGGTTTCACAGGTCACGAATAGCAATATCTAGTAGATACACATTTGACAAATGCATTTAATTTTTACCTTCTTATTTGTAATTTAAAAATGTATCAAGTCGTATGAATTGTTACCTACTATTATCGTTCATTAATGAGAAAATTATTCTGAAAAATATAAGAAACAATTATTTTGTATTATCATCATTTGTCTGTAAGATATCATTAATTATTAGATTACTATCTGAAAGTTTATTCGCAACCGGTGAAATTGGTTGTAAAGTCTCTAAGTACGCCTCTACATGATATCGTACATTGTAAAACCGTGTCACAATGTTGAGTTCCGCTTCTTAATGCGTATTAACTCGAAAAAGGGGCATTAAGTGAAGAACAGAGAATCGACACACTACGTTTCCTCTGCTTACCCTGCTATGCGGGAACTACGACCCGATACGTCATTTTTCTTAAAAAAATCAATAAAATATATTTTAAAACTAAATGTGGAATAAAACTGTTACAAATAAAAACTTACCTCTTATTACGTAGCTACGTATTCCTTCTTCAGGGCTTGGAATATGGAGCTAGAATTTAACGACCTCCTATAAATATTTACGACTGCTTACACCGCTATCACTGATTTAAACTCTAAACGGGCTTGCATTGGTTTTGTAAAATTTTACACCGGCGTAATTTTTTATCTTTTTTGTTTTGATTCAAAAAATGTTTTTATCTAACTTAATTACAAAATGTGTTGTACATTTCATCCTAGCGTTTTGAAAAGTTTATTTTTTCATTGAGAGCGTCATGTACTTTCCTATGACTTGAATTATATTTAGAAAGACCAATCTTCATTATAATTTCTCGCATAGCAGGATAGATAGAGAGAACCCAGTGTCGAGACATGTTGTCGGTGGTAGCTGAACTTAACGCCGCGCTTTGTCTACCTGAGCGAGGAAATTAAGATATCATTTAAACATAATCATTATTACGTTGACAGTTAAACGCCACCTTACTGCGCCACGACAGCCATAATTTCACACAAATAGATATTTAGATACATTTATTAAGGTACGAATAGACTTCGACACTATACACCGTACACTCAGTGTCTTAGTCACAATGTCTCTGAATAAACACGAGTGTTTCTGATTTCTGTAAGTGTAAGTAAATTAATTTCATCACCACCACAGTGATGATAAATAAAGCTTTTTGGGTATACTTTTTACATACATTTATACATTGGAGTTTTTTCATTTGATCACACAGACGAAGGCGCAGTTAATTTTCTTTATATTATATACTAATATATAATAGAGGAATATTATTATACAAACGTCGTCACTCAACATATATTCTCTCTAAAATATGCAGAAAGTTGTGAACGTAGTGACTTATTACCAAGGTATCACCACCCACGCAACGTAATTACTAAGCTTCCCTGCTTTCCACTTGTAATTAAATACCATACATTTCACGCCCAGAACGGGCCGACGACGCCCACGTGGCTTTATTAAGGCAATAGGTAGGAACTGAAAACATGTAGGTATATTACTCCGTAACTCTTAGTCTCGTACCGCCATTGCGCCGCTAAAAATAATTGCTATTGACAAATGCCTTTCTCGTCTGCCGTTTGCTTTAGAAAGTCTTTTGTTAGATTTTATTGTCTATTTTGTTTGGTGTATTATTATATTTGTGTTAGCTTTAACCCGCGGGTTCGTCCGCATGGCCTAATGGAAATATCTAACATTTGATAGCTTATAGCCTTGTTTAATAAATGGATTATTCATATTCAAGTCACAAAGAAGTTCAAAATTCAAACTAAGTATCAAAATTCATATTACAAAAGATATATCAAGAAACACCATTTAAATAAAATGTGGCACTCGCGCACACTTATAGATACTATTAAGCTTACTCTTGTAGTGTACAGTGAACGCGCGAGCTTTCCAAAAGCCCCCCGTGGCAACAGGCCCGGAGCGCGCCATCAGGCTGCGAGGCGATAAATATCTCACGCCTTGCAAATTGTCGCGTAGGCTGTGAAATATATCTGAAATAATGTGCGGATCGTCGTGGCGCAGTGGGATAGTGAATGTGACGGTTGTAGGTTCAATCTCTATTCGGGGGAATCATTTTGTTTAAGATATTTTTAATTTTTATTCGGCAGATAGTGGGTAACCTAAGTGTCTTAATGGGAACGGAGTGTCGTCACTAGGTTCCCAGGTTCCCCCTGCCTGATGATGTTGCGGCTATTGTATGTATCTATGTGGGATATAGCGTGAAGATGAAAGAAAAATATACCAACATGGTTTCTCTTATAGGCTTAAAATAAGTTTTAACATGTCAATGTCTCTGTTTATATACCTTTATCACAGTTGTCACCCGTTATCTGTCCTAATTGTGTCCAACCTCATTAAGGATAAGATGGCCGGCCGCGCAATACCAATAACAGCGGCCCGTTCTGAGAAAAAATACATTTACTTTATTAGATGCGTTTAATAAATATTTTCCTTGTCTTTAAAAAAGCCAGCCCAGAGGCTTATTGGAAATGAACGCGGCAAAAACTGCTTAAAATGGAATATATTAATTAACTATCGATCGGCTCGCAGCTTCGCCCGTTTGGACCACACTATTATTTATTTACTAATCTGTATTATTTGTATGTTCTAATAACATCACATCACTTTAAAGACGATATCTATTATTTGAAAACTTAAGTTTCAGTTAATATAACTTTTTATTTATGAACCGATGAAATAAAACAAATACCAAATGTTAAGGGAAGCTTGCCAAAATTTTATCCTGAAAATTCGTTTAAATCAGTTAAGCTATTTTTGAGAATAATGTGCACAAACACATAGACAGACAGAAAAAAAAACATTCTTTCGAGTTCTATTACATTGATAAATGTCCATTTATAAACAGCCATCAGTTACAATTTCATTATATGTATAGATTTTTGTTTATAAGTAGAGTCGTAGGTTTGTTTGACGGGATCTATATTTCTATACTAAGATTGAAAGCTAAAGAGATTGTTTGATTGAACGCGCTTATTACTAGTAGTTAGCATTTAAGAATCCTTTTGTTGCTTGATAGTTCGTTTATTCAATAAACGAGGAGAGGATGCTGTAATATATTACATCACGTAAATCTATCTATCGGGATGGTTAAAAAACCGGAGACCGTCACAGCTAAATGATGACTACCTTGACATGCCTGCCAACGATTAAATCGGCTTTACGCTGTATCCCGCCACGTAGACAGAGGGAACCCAATGCTAAGACACTCCGTTCCCCACTTTTTGCCGGATTCTGGAGGCATTGCTTGTTGAGTGGCAGAACTCAACGCCGCGCTGAACCTCGACACCAGAGCGAAAAAATTGAAATATAAATTTAAGTAAATATTTCATCTCCTCGAGTGGGGATCGAACCCACAACCAGTCGGTTTTACAGTCACACCTCGTGCCGTTGCGCCACGACTGGCCTTTAGCGATTAAATTCTCTAAAAGTCCATGATCTAGAAGTCCAAGATATTTCTGTTCCACACATTTTTTTTTTGTGGAAGCAAGAAAATATTTTTTAAAAATCTTCGTCTATTGCAGTTTTCATAGTGTCTTTCATGAAGTAACAAACAGACCAGTTGTTAATTATGTACTTACGTGTAAAATATGAACAGTAGGTCAACTTACATAACACACTCGAGTGTCATTTGTAAATACTGAAATGCGATTATCTCCTCGCAACACTACTACACAACTGTTTTTGCATAAGTTACACAACTACGGATAAATGTGCTGGCAACTTGTCCCGACTTTGTCTCAAGTATGAGTGTCATGCGCGCATTGCGTGGAAAGCGGGTAACGAAGTTTTTTTAACAATAGAATCTTTCATTTCAATCTTTCATACTTCAAAATCTTATCTTTTATATATTTAAACTAAAATATCTTAACACAAATATTTGTCAGATCAGTAATGCCAAATTTGTGAGTTCGATTCCCACTCGGAAGAATGAAATATTGTATTGTTTTTTTAATTTGTCCTTTCTGTTCACGTGGCAAAGCGCAGATCCAGAATTCGGCCGAAAGTGGGGAACAGAAATATCTTAATGGGAACGGAGTGTCTTAACACCAAGTTCCCTCTGACTACCCTGCGATAAATAAAATAAATAATATAATATCTGTCAGTAACACTCTCCTCCCGTTCTAAAAGTTATCAATAGGACATTATACTTCGATGATAAATAGATGTACTTTGTGTGGTTTTTAAAAAACTTTCTCAATAATGGCTGGTGGTAGATTTGCTTTACACTATAACCGGCCACCGCTCCGACCGTATCGTCGCTTCATTGTAATTTATGGCGAAGCATTTTTGTATGGCACTTTGTTATCGATACTATCGAGATATTGAAGCAAATTCTTTGTCATGGGAATATATGAAATACTTTTTTTTTGTTAGTTATGTAAGGTATTTTTTTAGATTTTGTGCTATGATTTTTCGGCTCTTTTGTTCCATTTTGTCATTATTTCATTTGAAGTTAAATAAGTATAGGTAATGTTTAATAACTAAAGAATGTAATATCAAATAACGATAATAGTTATACTAAAATTATATATTTTGTTCAAACAAGACAAAAATCATTATAATAAAATTAAATTTATATAATTTTAAAAGATGAACTAACACGTCTACCCTCCAACTTCACCGACGCGACTATCACAAGTAATGTAATAATCATTAATTATAATATTATTTAACAATATCACTATCACTCGCGCCAAGAACGTATTGTTTAAATAGATTGTAATATATGTTATGTAAGTATTACGTGTTGTTTCTCAGAGAGATAAGCCGGCGCGTGTGCTTGGTATCAGATAAACCTGGCGCATGTTTAGACTTAGTTTTTTTAACCTTTTTTTTAGCTTCACGCAATATCCCTCACATAGCAGGGTAGGCAGGTTCCCTACCTGGCAACCTAGTTTTTTGATACTCCGTTCCCATTAAGAGACGTTCCCCACTTTTCACCGAATTCTTGAGACATTTTGAGTGGCGGAACTCAACGCCTGGCATTCAGTCGCATCTTCTAATTACCTATTTCTAAACTGAACAAAAACAGAGTAACTAAAAATCAGTTCTTCTTTGTTTTTTTTTGCCTTTACTATGATTTTAAAGTGTTTATAGTTTCCTAAATGCTAGATATTTATTTATATGGTATAGTAGAGCTACTTGCAAACTTAAATAACCTTTATTCACGCCAACGCACACTCCCGTTCTCCCCAGACAAGCGAGAAGACAGCTTCTGTCTGTCATATAGCTAATTGACACTTGAGAACATCATGAGGCATCCTTTATTAAGTATACAGGCGTGCTTTATACTAAAAAGCTATTTATAGTCGTTACACTGCACCCTTCCTTAACGACGCAAGTGGTTATGGATCGTTTTTTTTTTAAATGTTCACTTTGTGCTACAATTATGTGCGCTTTTAATTATTTTCAATACATAACATAGTGAGTGTTTTATGAAGCAAGAGAACTCTCACTCTCACTTCATAAAACAGTAAGAGAATTAGGGCAAAATCTCCGTTGACCTCCGTTGAGACGGGAGCGTAAGGATCTTCAGGAGAGCATGTATGTGGGGAGTGATGACACTGGACGAGGCGAATGAGGTATGCAGAGACTGGGGCGTGGCGCTCTCTCTGGCTAACCCGCTAGAGAATTACCGAAAAGCTACAAAAAAGTAGTATTTTTACAAATTATTATTATATTTATCTCTGTTGTTTTTGTCTCAAACAAATACATATTTAACAAGACCAAAGGAACATTAGGTGGTAATTTTACTTAGTACTAGCTATACAGATACAACTTCAAAAAATTATATTTGCTTCACGCTGTATTATCGCGCACACAGCAATATAGAGGGAATTTAGTGTGAAGACACTCCGTTCTCCACTTTCCGCCGAATTTTGGACGCATTGCTTGTTGAGTGGCGGAACTCAACGCCGCGCTTTGCCTGGACACCAGCGCGTTGAAAGGGAAATATAAATTTAATTAAATCTTTCATTTTCTCGAGTGAGGACCGAATCCTGAACCAGCCGCTTTTACAGACACCATTTATGTTCCTACGCCACGACTGGCCTCTACAACAAGATATTCTTTATTGTAATATTTTCAATTATCAATATCGGCATATACTCAAATTAATTTATTAAATCATTATATTAATACATCCATGTATCGAATATTCGCAATAATAAATTTAACAACTTCATTTTCATATTTGTATTAAAGCCTATAATAATATAGAAATTGAGTGGGCTATTTATAAACCTATAATGATGCTTGCATAATCTTGTTATGTAAAAGTGTAAATATGCTGTCCAAAGTAGCTACAGTCTCGAATGTGAGTATCATGGCTTAATAAAGTGAGACTATTAGCTATGATCATTTATTTAAATTTTAGTATTTCATCCTGTTCTGTCGTGCAAATCGAAACCACTACCTCCGAAACTAATTTATACAGACAGACACATAAATATTCTTGAAAGAAATGTTTGTCCTTTTGTTACAAACATATATAACTACGTACCCTACCCGTGATATCATATTATTATATTTTGTTTGATATTTATCTGTATGTAAAATTTAATTTATAAAGCTCTTTTGTTACTGACTGATTGACAAACGACGCACAGCCGAAACTGCTGAATTTAAAAAAGTTGATATTTGACATGTAGATAGATTCCTTGGATTTATTTAGAGGAGAAGGAGAATTAAGAGGAGATTTGGATAATTCCTACAGAAATGGATAAAATCTGAATTTTACAACAAAGTCCACGGAAACCGAGTCGTAATCGACAACTATTATTATACTCGTACAACACACCAAATAATATTCACATCTTTTTAGCTTCACGCTGTACCCCGCGCATAGCAAAGTATGCAGAGGGAAGCCAATGTTAAAACAGTCCGTTCTCCACTTTCCGATCTATATATTCAATATAAATAGTCTTTCCTTAAACTAATAATATAAAAAACATGTCACGTTTCAACAATCTAACATGCAGATTTGGTAGTGCTACTATTTTTTAGACTATCTTTTTGACTCTCGCCCGTATTATATGGGCATGGGGCGCTGTATGGCGTGGCTCGACTGTCAAGCGTGGTGATTCACCGTAGCTGGTGGTGATTCACGCTCCATTCTCTAACTTATGCGTCGCCCGATCTTGTAGTTGCCTACTTACGGCACGTGTCTGTATTTGATTAGATCTTCTACGAATTTTTCTACACGAGAACTTTGCTGTGTCAGAAATGTATATTATCTTTTTGTGTTGAATATTTATTTGTGTAGTTTTAATTTGTAATGGAAAATCTTCAAAATCAGCTTTACGCTGTTTAAAGCAAACAGCAAAGGGAACCTAATGTTAAGACACTCCGTTCCTTATTTTCTACCGAAGTTTTCGCGGCTTTTGCCTTCGTACCAGAGACAAAACCCCCCAGTCGTTACAGTCATCCCCATCCGACAGTCGATATTTCTAAGTTGTTAGTGAAAAAGGAAACTTGGAAATAGAAGAAGAGAGTGATGTGTCTAACCTGCTTAATGCAGATGTTATTATTATTGAATTAAATTACTTAACCAGATTTTTAATCGATATTTGTGTAATGCTTTAAAAAAGGCATTACCTAGGTATAACTAATTATATGTTTAGTTTTTTTTGTAATATAACGCATTTCAGTAAATTCAAAGTGGATTTTAATTTTTTAATATTAATGAACACATTCTACAGACATTTTAAGTACGACTCAAACAGATGTATTGCCTACGCAAATTGAAATGGTTATTGGAATTACTTTCTCTTTATTGAATTTATTTATGCTATAAATATCGTAACTGACGCTTAGGTTTTGACCTTAAGATATATGATGTAGTGTGAGCGGGTCCAATAAAGGACTACGTTGAACTCGCAAGAGTAAGCTACATCGGTACTCGTATTTCCAAGAATAAATACCCGGGCGGAAAGGACCGAGCGCGTAGAAAGAGTGGAAATGAACTACTACAGTTCTAGGCTTCTAGGGAGCACGGTAAAGTAATTACAAAACACAGAACTCTATTGATGGAAATGTGAACATATTTTATTAAAGAGTAATCCACCCCGCGTAAACACAACCCGCCCAATTGTCTTTCGCGGTGAAAACCGGACTTAATATTAGAAAAACGGAGGTCTAATGAGAATTAATTATTATTTCATTGTAAATACGGAACAAACGTTACGAAGTTAATGTTTCTATTTAATTTTAACTAATGGCCATTTAAATGATAAGCTTTATTAAACTTGGTCTCGTGATATGCTGATTACAGCCACTAATGGCTGCACCTATCCTTGACCGTTGCAATTTGTGGTTGCTGTTCTAGAATTTTAACAGTTTTTTTCATGTAATTGTGTGTCATGAGGTCAGGATGCCATTAAAAAACAGGATTGTTTGTTGCAACCCACGCTTTTGGCGCCCGCGGCTGTGTAACGCGAAAACACGTTATGTGCTAGACATCTTTACTTTTATATATGTGTTGTCACTTGTTAAACGCTATCATACCTTCATTTTTATTGAAACATAGTTTGACATGGTTTTATTATCATATATATACGTATGTGACTTACCACTTCGCTGTTACTGAGTTTGAGTTTTTTTGTCTGTTTTTATTCTGCGAAACATAGATAGATAACTTCGTCAACATAACGCTTTTTGGAATCTCTTGTATCATAATCGCTTTGATTTGAGAATAATTTCGATCCAAACCTTATTTTTATACTTATTGTCTACCCTCAGCTACTTCTCAAATATCTAGAGATAATTGAGAGACTGTGGAGGGCAAATAAAGGATTTAGTTTCACCTACATTAAGCTATGACAAGGACAAAGGCTATTTCTGACTTTATTAATGGAGTACTTTCGGTTATGGTTCTTGATAATATAGGTACTTATATATTACGAGCATATAATATTAATTAGTACTTTTGTTTTTTTGTAATCACAAATTTCTCGTGTGGCCCCTTACTGCTACTTTCAAATTGCCTCGGTTTGGCTTCAATGAATAAATCAAAATTATAAAAAAAAATCATGAATTGTGGTTTTATGCCACAACCACAGCGTTTGGTCGGTCATATCCTGCAACGCGATGACGTCGTTGATAGAACAATATTTATACATTGCTATATCTTAAAACATTTATCGTAGACGACAAAAGGGATTTTTGGCTTGGTTTTTATATATTTAATTTGATACTTATCTATACATAAAAAAGCCAGTATATCTCTAATTTAGCTCCACCTACAACTGGATCTGTCACTCAGAGCCGTTTTTGTTGATATTGACAAATGATGTGTAGCAGTAAGGGCTCGGGGGTACGTGACGAGACGCTCGTCCGCCCTACCAATAGTTTTTGTGTGCTTTCCTCTGTTCATTCAAACATGATACAATGGTTTATCTTACTGGATGTCATTTCACGCTAGTGTTACCAAATATTTTGAGAAACTCCTCTTTTAGTTTAAAAAGTCTTTTAGTTATTGAGCAATAGTTAATCAGATTTGTCGTCGCAATAATGAAATGTATATAGTAATTCTCTGAAATTATCTCGCGTTTGTTGCCAGAGTTATATGTATGTGAACAAAGTTATGTTGATAAAATTATGGATACGAGCAGACCAAGACTGAACTGACTGAAAAGCTGGTGCTGTATGGCTTACGTTTAGAACAACAAATATTATTATTAATTATATTTAAGGCAAAAAAAATGAATTATAATAATATATTTATTATTAAAATATATTTATTATTAAAATATATTTATTATTATAATATATTTATTATTATATAACTGACCCTCATTGGGTAGTTATAAAATTACCTTAGATATCTCAAAATACAAAAAAGACTGGTCCTGGAAAAACAGGACGGTTGGCAACTCCTCCTTACATTAATATTTGTTTTGAGCCCACTTAAAAAAAATTGAATGGAAAGTGTATTATAAAGCGGATATGGATACCGTTTTTTATGCTGTGTAATGTTTTATTGTAATTCTTTCTGATATAAGTAGTGTCGCAGACGCACAGTGTATCCCGCATAAAGCTGGGTAGAGAACGGAACTTGCTAAGACACTCCGATCCTCACGCAGCGCCCGATTATATTTGACTGCGTGTTCAGTGGCGGAACTCAATGCTCAGCTCAACTCAAAATAAGTTCTTTGATTTTCACGATTATTTCATATTTAAAATGAAACTATTTTAACAGGATTAATCGCGTATATTTAAGATTTTATATTTTGGAAACCCGACGTTTTGAACACTTTGCAGTAGTCCGTGGTCACGGGTAGACTCTCTCAATGCCTCAATTTGTGTTGCTGCCAGAACGAGAAAATGAAGATATAACACATTAATTCTAGTGGGAATCAAATCTAAAAGGGTCGCATTCACAATAAGACTAAAATAGTGTTGAAAATTTTATGTTTTTGCTTAGTAGCATTAAGAAAGAAATTGCAAATAGAATTCATTTAAAAAAAATATAAAAACATGCAAGTCTAAAACTTATCGATTTGATCTATTATTTTTATCCATTCTTTTCGATATTTCAAATCACCACAAATACATAGTAAGCAGACGGACATAAGTAGACCAGATTAATTTAATACCGACCACCCGTTGGCGGTCAGCTCTAACCTAAGCCGCTTATTTATTGTATAATAACAACCTATTAATGTCCTATATCATACTTATATTATTTTGATATATTGAAGACCGCCATATTAGTGCAGTTGCAAAGTATCCTACTGTATGTACTCTTATATATGATGGTAGGAGGCTTAATTTTCACTGCGAAATGGCATATGTAACCGTACATATAATGGTTGATGGTTGAATTCTCGTTGAAAAATTGAAATGATTATATTTAAATTATTTATATTTCACATGCCTAGTAAGCGCTACGTTGAGTTACCTTATTTATGTCTATAAACTAGGTAAAACGGAGAATTGCGTGTTTGGATACTAAAGTCTCTCAGTCTATCGTACTTAAAGCAGTATGTGAGTAATAATGTGACAGAAAAGAAAGCCGTGATGGTGGTGCTGTGATAACCTAGATTTATAAATTGATAGATGAATGATGAAGTGATAGGTTTTTGAATTGTAACCTCTACGTTAGCTATTGGATACAAATTTAAATTAAAAATTATTATTATACTTAAAATATAAGCGCTTCTGAAGTATGTTAGAAACAACAGGAGAGATCTCCATTTTTAAAATTATAATATCAAGTAATAACCCTACTTCATACAACCTACTTCAGTTATTATAACCTACAAGCTATTGTGTAAGTGCATATTAAGATGTTGCATTACTAAGAACCGACTTTTGTCTCTTTGTACTCTTATAACATGACGTTCTTCAAGAAATTTCTTTACACAATACTGGGATTCCTTTGCATTATGAAAGTTTCCTTCCTACTTAGCATACTCGTATATATGTATGAACTTTGTTCATCTTGGCTTAGTTAGATATTGTTGTAGAATCTACTGTCTAATATAAGAAAAATATATATAAAGCGACTACTTTCATTCGTTGATGGTTATGGGTTCAATTACCATTTAGGGGAGGGGATATTTTGAAAATATAAACGTTTCTCCGATTTTGTGCATTACGGCGGTGACTTCCGCAACCGAACTTGCAGGGTCTGGAAAAGCGAAAAATAGAAAGTGGAAAGAATGAAATGTCATTTGTGAAGGGCCATGAAAATTTTGACTTTTTGATTAAATTATATTATGAAAAAAAAAATAATTAAGTTAGGGGCAGGGGTTGCGGCGCAACGGCATAGCGAATGACTAAACGCGACGCTTGTGGGTTCAATTCACTCGTGAGAATGGAATATTTTCTCCGCTGTGACAACACGCCAAATCGCCACTAAAAACACAAAATTGTCTTTAAAATTGGGAAACGGACTAGTCTAAACACAAGGTTTCTTAAGCCTACCCCGCTGTAAGCCGGTACAATGTGTAGTAAAAAGTATATATATAACATACGACATACCTACCCTATTATAACTTAGGTTTGCCTTATTTTGAAATAAGATTAAAACAAAAATTAAATTCTAATTTCGTTCTCCCACAAGATAAACAAGTTGGCCCCAGTCCAAGCAACTCGGTACACAGGCGCATCGTAATGTATTACTTAGGTTACGTACCTACAACCTGGCAATACGCTCTTGCTCTATACTTTAACTAGCGGACACACGCAGCTTCGCTCGCTTATTTGAACCCTTAGGAGTGAATTCTAATAAAACACTAAAGATGTGTTCAATGTAGTATTTTTAAGAGTTGGAATTTAGATTTTCATAAAAATCTGTGCCGATTTAAATGAATCCATATAAATTTTCAATCCCTATTTCACCCCTTCAGGGTTAAAACATTTCAAAATCCCTTCTTAGTGGGTGTTCACATTATGAACATCTGTCCAAATTTTACGTTTCTACAATCCGCAGTTACGGCTGTGCTTACGTCTATATTTCAGTCAGTTTTTTTCCTTTTGACCTGGGATGGCCTTTACAGCGTCACCGGGCGCGTGATCTCAGGGGAAATGCCCTGTGTACGCTAATCCGGGATTTTAACCGTTGGGCTCCGTCGCGCCGTGACGAGCCGTGAGATAGGACTGGCCTCGTCACCTTTTGCGACAGCGAAGTGTGTCATGAGACTGAGGAGTGAATCCTGAAGTCTGAAATCTGAAAACCTGAAATCCTGCATGTATTCGGCGTTTGCGGCTGTAACTGGATCGTCAGTATCTAAATTTCAGTCAGTGGGAACTTCTCCTTTCATATATGAAAGAGTGGCTGTTGTAAAATAAATTTATCTGGAATGTACGTTTTCTTATAGACATGAGTATATTGGTAGTGTTTTATTTTACATACTAACTAATATTATGTACCCACAAAACAGAATAAAGCGCGGCGTAAAGGTCTGACACCTAACATGGAATGCTTCGAAAGTTGGACTTAAAATGGAGTACGAAGTTTCTTAAGATTAGGTTCCCACTGCTTACCTTGATTTATACAGGATACAATGTGAAGCAATTTTTTTACAGTATATTTTATGAATAAAGTTTCATTGATTTACCTCGAATTATTTACAAATTCTGTTCAGTCACGCGCGAAATACAATTTGAAATGAACTCGGGTAATCTCCTTTTTTAATAAATACCTTATCTCTTTACGTCGTACATTCAAAATGAAGATATATTAAATTGGTCGTGTGTCGCTCGCAAGCTTCGTCAAATTCACTTATGAAATGGGTACGACATTTTTTTTTATTGAAATGATGACATGAAATTGTGACATTAGGGAGCATATGTACGTCTACCTACCTACTACTTCGTGCAAGTGCATTTTATGAATTTTCGGCCTCTATTGATACGTAACCTCGTATTTACAGTTAGTAAGTAAGTAATCAAGATGGAGTTGACGTCACTGATGAATAGACACTTGCGCATATATTCAGTGTCTTTTGTATATATCTTAAAACTGTTGTTATGTATACAGCATGTTTTTTTTGCTGTCGTCATATACCGATGAAAAAAATTGGAGGTGTTTCATAATTCAATGTGTTTATTATTATTATTTTTTAATTTTTTTCTTGATTTCTTGATTGAAAAATTCGATTTTGGTCATTCATTTGAATTGGATAGAGTAGGTACTCGTTTATCTCAAAGGAGGTCCTATGTAAATCTTATGGCAATTTAGAACCCTTTAAAAAAAATCATCCAAACCATAAGATAATATACGTACATTTACGGCGTTTGACTTAATAATAAAAAAAATAAGTAAAGAATAATAGAGTAATAAATTAAAAATATTAATTTCATTTTTTAAAAAGGCACTTGTTCTTCATTTTGTCATTTTAATTATTATTTATCATTGATACTACATAATTGAGCGTCACGTTTTGAATTTATTTAAACTCGTATATGTGGCGATTGGTTAATATAAAATTTTCGATAACATTGTCTCTTTTTACCGTACAGCTCTTTCGTATGTTCTCCATACAACGTGACATTCGCGAAGTGATTTTGTGCTCAATTGGCACGCTATAAACGCTATAATTAAAGAACTGAACTGAAGTTTTCGATCATTTCAAGAAGTTTTTAACATTTTTATAGTGTTATTCCACACTTGGAGACAGGCTTGGACACAGGAAAGAAAAATACTTACGAGTCCCTCTATGTTCAAATTTTTATACGTTTTCAAAATAAGTATATTTCAAGAAGTTAATTTGTATGTCGAATTGGTAATTGTACGACGAAACCCAACACCCCATTTTCTTCACTCACGCCGAAGAAACATAAAAAAAGTATTTTAAATATAAACATTTATCCTATTAAAAATCAAACCAACATCCATAACGTGTATCTATACATATAATATCATTCTCTGATTTGTCTGATAGCGACTTTTATGTGATTTTTGAAACTGATTGTCTGAAGTTTATTACATGTCTTAAATTAGAGACGTTCTTATGTTTTACAACTGTAATTAGTTACGCGTGATAAAAAACTAAAAAATAATTTGTTCCAATTTCAAAAATAATGTGAAAGTGTATGAAAGGTTATTTTTCAATGGTAGATCAATACTTGAAAATATGAATTGGTAGGTACAGTGAGCGCATAAGCGTGCAACTGTAAACACTAAAAGTTGTGGATTCACTTCCCACTCGAGGAAATTAAATATATAATACTTTTATTACCTCGCTCTGGTAACGAGGTAAAGCGCGAAGTTGAGCGCCACTTAACAGAATCCGACGGAAAGTGGAGAACAGAAATGTCTTCATAGGAACGAAGTGCCTCAACATTAGGTTTCCTCTGCCTAAAGCAGGGTTGCTTTGTATGTGAAGCTAAAAAAAGACTGTGACTGAAAAAGAGATCACACTTCATACCGTAGGACAAAGTGAGATAAGATAATAGATTTAACCGAAAAATTTACTAAACAAATATAGATCATAAATAATAGAGCAATAACATAATAATTTAAAGTTTTAAACTTAATCTTTTATAACCTATTGTATAACATGAACTTATTTTAAAAATATAAACCTATAATATTAGTTTCTCCCGTTCCTTGTTCCACAGAGCACATTCGCAAGTCGACGGGTGGTCCGCCACGCCTACGTGGTCGTTCACCGTGCACCTATACATGACGGCTAGTCTAGTATCAGTGGTGTTTATATTGTGTTATATATTTTAAATATATTATAATGTCTATGAAATGGATTTTTATATGAAAAATTGTGGGAAATATTTCTAAGAATTTTCTATTTATTTTCATCATATATCATAGTGTAACATAGCTTTTTAAATGAAACTCTTTAACTGGATTAATCGTGCTAAGCTATAAATTGACTTAAAAGAATTTTAAATATCATATAACTGCAGCTTCGTCCCCATTTACATATTATTATTATTTATATTAATATAATAAAACGAAAGAGTTTATTTGTTTGTTTATTTAAACGCTAAGATCTCTAGATCTTCTGATCTGATTTACTATTTTCTGTTTTGTATGAAAGTTACATTCGTCAGGAGTGCTATAAGTTATTTAACATTACGGTCGTAAGTCGTAGTTAGCCCTAAATAACGAAATAACAATAATAATAAATGCCATCGAATTGCTTTAAACGCGTGCGCTGCAAAAATAGTTGAATATAAGTAAGTACATTGTACATAAAAAATATTCCATATTATTAGTTTGTAAAAAAATCCGCGACACCGTATTAACACTAGATTCCCTCTGCCTACCCTGCTGTGTATATATATACGGGATACAGCGTGAATAAAGCTGATTTAAGAAATGTATGTAGGTAGGTAGGTGCAAAACCACCATTCTGATTATTGGTTAAAGTTACCGTCTCCTAATTAATTTTGCCTTGACCTAAAACTCGCAGCCAGGATGTCGTGATTCTAGACTAGACGCTAAATCAATAAGGCAAGTATGTATGTAACTAACGTTAATTAGTAGTTTAGTTATAATTTGAGGCAGGCTGCGGTTATCCCACAGTTTAATTATAAACGCGATTATGGCTCCAATAATCATCTGGCATGGCCTGAATGTTTTCTATTTTTTCGCTCTGCTAACGCAAAGTGCAGCGTTGATTTCCGCCATTCAATACGCTATATATCGAACACGGGCAAAAATCGGAGAGTGGAATATTGACACCAAATTCACTGCCTTCCCTGCTATGTTAGAAAAATAAATATCAAAAATATATCTAAAAGTGTCACAATTATATATTGACTTACATTTATAAACACATTAACAGTTTGATAAAAATTTAAGCGAATAGATTCAAATCCTGGTATATTCAATTTACATCACTCTGTATCCCGCACTTATAGCGTATTCATCATTTCTATGTTGAATTTCATTTTATTTACAAATAAGAAAAATGTTTACCTCAAAATGTGTAACCTAGATAGAAAATTAGATTTCTATTTTTTCTATTGAATTCTTAATTAAATACATATAAAAAACAACAATAAACAATTATTTCTTCCCCTTCAATAAAAAGGAAATAGATAAAGAAATATCAGAAACAAGTGTTGTTCTCTCTTTTCGTTAATTAATGGAAAATAGACTTATAAAAGACCATCATGATATTGAAGTGTCTGCTAATGAAAAGGCTCCTAAGAGTGCCGCTGTTTATGCTGACGACGACGTAGCCATATTCTTAACATCTTAGACCGATGTTGTAAAGAAAAAAATGAAGAAATCTTGTTAAAAGACAGTATTTTTTATTTTCTATTGTGTTTTAACTTAATAAACCAACCAGCAGACAAAAAGAAAACAAGTGTTAAGGCACTCTGCTTTTTTCTAATAATAAATTTTGTACTATACCATAAACAATAATTAGACCCTCTATAGTGTATTAGATCTTCCAACCGTATTAAAATAGAAGTGTTTACAATTATTGTTGCCAATACCAACATCACGTAAATAATGTAAACTCTTATTGCAAAGTATTTTATTGACACTAATTCTTTAATTTACAACAAATACATAAACTTATATTTTTAAGCTCGAAGCAGTGCCTAGGACTTGCGACTTAAGTAAAAGGCTTTTCAAGGAATTACATTGTACTAACACTCCCCATCACTCCTCAAGATCAATATGGGTAGTTAAATACAATACATTTTTTTTCGATGCTGAAGTCAATGCTGCAGAAGGAAGAAAGTACTCTGTCCCTGAGAAATTGCAAGCACTACGTAGCGTGGGCGCCAGCGAAAAGTATCTATGTGTATTAAAAAACGCCTTTTATACAATTTAATTACAAACAGCGTTGATACTAGTCAAATTATAATACAGTTGTGCCAGAACAAGTTAATAGAGATACTTATTATTACCGGCAAATATAACAAGTTAACACAACATATATCCTTTATTTAACCACGGTCGAGTAAATAATTATAATATTACATATCATCTGATTTAACGCTTCAATACACTCAACGCTATACTACCTACTCTACGTTAAATAGAACCTGTGGCGCCACAGTGGCCTACATCGTTCCAGCGGCCGCGGGTAAGCCGCAGTGTCGCCTTACGTTATCCTATTACATACCTATGCGAGGTTAGGGTCGATCGAGGCATCTTGTTTATAGTGTAATGTAGTCAGTCCCATTGCTGGGCAAAAGTGTATTGAATTTTGGGGAGGTGGTGGAAAATAAATATTATGATCTCTTTTTTAATATTTTTAATGTGATACTTCACAATCAGGAACGTAAAAAAATATTTCTACAACAAAGATAAATTATAAACATTTAAGAATTTCGATGTAGCTTGATAAGAACGTAGGATTTAGTGTCTATGTTATTTTTTTTTCGTGTTAGGGGGCTACGCTAATTTCTCATCTTTATTTTTCTGTTCGTTTTAGCGATATTGAGTCTTTTTGGGATAAAACCAGGCGTCTGCCCAATGGTTTTATCCCAAGATGAAGAATTACCAGGTCTAACTACCAGGATCTCTCTGTCAGGTTTGGCCAAATTGCCGGTTTATGTCACTGTCAATAAATGCCTGGACAGTCTGTTTTAGTGATATAGAGTATTTAAGGGAATATACAAATATGGAAAATAAAATCATCTTTATATTAAAGAACTCTTCTTCCTTTCGGGTTATCACCCTTTGTTTACCATAGCGAGGGAAATATGGAAAATAAAATCATCTTTATATTAAAGAACTCTTGGCTACGACTACAATTTGTTATATTTTTTTAGGTTTAAAAGTGTTAAGTGTTCATAGGCACAACTTGATCTCAATTTTTATATACAAAAGACTAAGATACGGGTAAACATATAATACTGTTTTTTCTAGTGTGCCCGTGGATCATCAGTTGCTATTTTATGAGCTCCACACACTAGCTAATTTCTCGTATACACGATAAGATAAATAAAGAAAAAAGTATTTATGAAATATCCAAAAATGACACCTGTCCAATAAAAAAGTGTTTATAAAAAAGTTCTTAAATATTTTTCGTGGCGCATAATTTGGCTTCGATTCCCATTCAAATGAATTAATTACCTACTCATTCATTACTTTGTTCTGGTAATGGGGCAAATCGCATTCAATAAGCAGTGTATCGAAAATTGGGCTATATATGTAAATATATATATATATATATATATATATATATATATATATATATATATATATATATATATATATATATATATATATATATATATATATATATATATATATATATATATATATATATATATATATATATATATATA
>JAATLQ010037212.1:0-17798 GCA_013421005.1 Heliconius erato x Heliconius himera | reverse complement strand
AGCTTTCGCTAATAAACTGTAAAAGTCGCAACTCAGCTCATTTTCAGCATAATAAGAAAAGGAAATAAGCTTGTGGTTTTATAGCTACAGTTTCATACAAACTGATATACTTGATATAGACTGTCTGGTGTCTTTGTTGTGATAGTGGCTAACAATACTTAATAGAGTAATAAATCAGCTTCGCGCTGTATCCTGCACACAGCAAGGTAGGCAGAATTAACCTAGTGTTAAGACATTCTGTTCCCCACTTTCCACCGACTTTTTTCGGGCATTGCGTGTTGAGTGATGGATCTCAACGATGGGTTTTTGCCTTGGTGCCAGAGCGGATAATTGAAAATAAAAAAATATTACTTTCCTCGAGTGGGGATCGAAACTACAACCGTCGTCGTTACAGTCACACCTTTGTGCCCCTATGCCACGACGGCGCCATATAGTGCAATATCATTTTATTATTATTGTAAGCAACTCCACGCAAATTATCTAGACTTAAGACACTCCGTTCTCTACGCACCGACCAATTTTCGAGACATTGCGTGATGCTTAGCGGAATTCAATTCAATTCAACCTTTGTTTGACGCAATTGCAATCATTTTGACCAGTGGGGATCGATTATATAGATTTAAAATAAATATTTAAATTTCCTATCAATACATTGATATGACACAATCATTGTATTCTACCGAATATGTGGTATCTTCAACGTAGGTACATACATAATCAAATAAAAAGAAATATTTTTTGTTTGGTCAGTTCCAAGAGTAAAATGTAGTGATGCATTATATAAAACGAGCGCTACTGGCCAGCAGCACTCCCCATTGTTAATACGACGTCAAAGCGATCTGTTTTCAAACCATTGTAGTCGTGTATTGATTCTTAATATTTGTATCGCTTAAAGGAAGTTCTCACGAAGACTACTGTGACAGTTCACAATACAATACGTGGCGAACAAGCTTTTGTATAAATAGGTATATCCTGGAATAGTAATATTGTTATACGATTTAATTAATATTACATTTTGACTTTGAGATCCGGGAATAAATAATTAGTTCCTTTATATCACTCATTTGGTGCAACTCTGACGTTATTACACGTTTTGTTGAAAAATAATTAAAATATTTCAATGTATTTAGGAAGTAGTATTATTTCGTAATCATATTTCCTAAATACAATGAAATATATGTTTAAATATTAGTATTTAGGAAATATTATTTTTGTTGCGCCAAATGAGCGATATAGTAATCTTGATACTTTCGTAACGTAAAAGTCTTACATCTAATACCTGCATTTCGCATGCATTCATTAATATGCAGGTATACATTCATATAATGACACTCCATTACATAATAGACATAATAGTGTCCTAGTATTACGTTGTCTCCGACTTACCTAAAAATAATAACCTATTTATGTCAATTATTTTAATAAACGAATTGCGCTTTGTTTCAGGTAAGTCACGAATGCTGAATCACGGCACTTCCCGATCACGGCTTGTGTTATATTGAATCATTGTGTGGTAAACATGGTAATGTATTATATTATTTACTTATACAGATTTTTTAAATTATTTTTTTAACTTTACGCCTTGCCCTATGCCTTTCATAGCAGAGGTAGTCAAGAACATGAGAGCTTGTGTTAAGACACTCCGCTCCCTATTCAGACACCTCCATTCACCACTGTCCTCCGAATGCTTGAGGCATTGCGTGTTGAGTGGCGGAACTAGTTACCAGCGCGGTAAAAAAATTAATAAGTCAGATTTAAGTTTAATATCAATCACATAAAATGTAACTAATATACCTACAGTAGGTAAACACAAAGTAATAATAGATCAAAAACAAAGTAAAAGTTTCACAACAGTCGAGTGAATGCAAATATTTTTTGCGCGTCTCAATATTATCACACAAGACGCAAAGTCCAAAAGTAAATGTTTGCAAAGTAAACATTGGTTGTTATTGAGAATATTGAAATTGCAATTTACTCAACATACAAGCAATGTATATATACATATATATGTTTTTCATCACACTGTATCTCTCACATAGCAGGATAGGCAGAGGGCCTGGGAAGTGTTAAGACACTCTGTCCCCATTAAAACATTTCCGTAGCCCACTTTCTGCCAAATCTTGGTGGCATTGAGTGTTGATTTGAAACTCAACGCCGCGTTTTGCTTTGATTTCTTTTTTGATTTCATTTCTTCGAGTGGGATTCGAACCCACAACTTTTTGCAGTCGCAAACTTGTACCACGGCACCACGTCTGGCCTCATTCAATAAATTAAAATATTGTTTGTTCAACTAGAGCCATTACACTTTTAAAATCGTCAAGTTATATAAAATCATTAACGTAAGTCCTTACATATTAGATGGTCATGGTCGCTCAATCGGTGATCTTCTGGTTTGCCTAACCCACCGCTAGGCTGGGGGTATTGAAAGCAACGAAGAGGGCCTGGCAGTTAGGACATGGTGAAGGCCTTTGACCGAGTGTGGCATGGGGCGCTCCTTGCTAAACTTCCATTCTATGGGCTTCCCGAGAATTTATGCAAGTGGATCGCCAGCTTTCTCACTGGGCGCAGCATCAAGGTCGCTGTCGATGGTTTTTGCTCCCGAACATATGCCCGTGAAGGATGGGGTTCCCCAAGGCTACGTGCTGTCCACACTGTTTATTCTGCATATCAATGACATGCTAGAAGATTCTAGCATTCACTGCTATGCAGATGATAACACAGTGGACGCTGTTTACTCCGGCCGCGTAAGTCTTCCGCGGGAAACGCTGAACAATGCCGAAATAAACTTGACAAACATCCCTCGAGAATATCTCCTCATGGGGTGAAAAGAACTTGGTTCAATTTAACCCCCTGAAGACACAAGTTTGTATGTTAACCACTAAAAATCCTCATTTACCGTATCGCCAGTCCTTCAAAACACTCCCCTTACAGCCGCGCCCACTATCAGCATATTGGGCCTTAATGTTTCGAGTGAATGGTGGTATCGCGATCATCCCGAAAGCAAGGCCAAGTTGGTCTTAAAGAAACTGGGGGCCATCAACAGAGCGAGACGGTACTTCACGCCAAAACACCGATTGTCCCTTTATAGGGCCCAGGTTCGGTCTCATATGGAGTACTGTTCTCATCTCTGGGCTGGTGCCCCCAGTACCAGCTTGAACCATTTGATCGAATACAACGTAGAGCCGTTCGAATCATTAGGACCGCACAGTACGTCACAAGCAAAAATATCAGCCACACCACCTGGATACGTGGCACTCCTCTGTGCGGTTTCGTAGGAACTTTCTTCCACGCACTACGGAACAGTGGAATAGCCTACCCGCGAGAGTGTTTTCATGTCGATATGATATGGATACCTTCAAAAAGCGCATCTGTCTCCATCTTGTCGGCCGGCAACGCTCGGCTTTAGCTCCTCTGGTGTTGCACGGGGTCGTGAGCGGCGGTGATCACTTGCCATCACATGACCCGAACGCTAACGAAAATTGGACTCACAAGTAATGTAAAAAACTATTTAAATAAATAAATAACCATATTTTCATTTACTCGCTCTGATAAATGAGCTGAAAGTCGCTTACTCTGTTCTCCAACAGAGTATCGGAGATTTCCTCTGCCTACCCTGCTATTCCTTAAAAAAATAAAAATGTGAGCTGGTATACATTTTAATTTTTATTATCAAAATATTATACTATTTAAATTTATATATATATATTAAGCTTTTATTTATTTTATTATGTGAAAGATTCTTGAACTATTATCTTTTCGAGAGGCTTCAGTAGGTTCAAATAATACCGTCATAGGACTAAATTTACATACATATCTGTCTGTGTATAACATATGATAAATTTCATATATTAAAAAATATTATATTAAAAAATACTATATAATAAATAACAAACGCCAAAAAATTTAATCACAAACAGCACTTGTTATGAGTGCGAGTGTAAATAATATGTGCCCGTGGATTTCCTTTGATATGTAAGGTCGATACGCGCTCGGCATCCCATTACATGCCATTACTCCTCTACTAGAATGCTACAATGAAAAAGTTTTCCACGAAAATGACAGCGCCTTTCTGAGTTTATTTGAAATATATTTAATATAAATTTTGAATGATATTTACTGAGAATTCGCTTGTTGAATATATTTCAATCGTTTTTTTATTATTATATTATATTGCTATTGACTAAATCTAAAACTGTATCCCGCATATAGCAAATTGCGCAGAAGCTTAACCTAGTGCTAAGACATTAGCTTTCCACTCTTTCCGTCCTTTTCGAGAAATTGCGTGAACGCGAACGCCGCACTTTGCCTTGTTACGAAAACAAGAAAATGAAAAAAATATTGAATAAGTACATTTAAGTATTTCAAGCGGATAAAGAAGTGTGTTAACGGTAGGTTTTCTTTGGATAACGTGCAATATGAATATTTGTCCTATATATATTGTATCTGTTTGTACCTACATTATACATATATTAACTAATTTATTTCCCTTGAATGGGAATCGAATCCACAGCCATCACGTTTACAAAAACACATTTTGCCGCTGCGCCATAACAGTCTTAAGCTAAAGCTTCACTATGCATCTACGTGAACATTAATATATAATTATTTTATATGTATACTTATACTATGATTATTAATAATATTTGACACATACAATGCATGTCTCAAGAGAACCTGACATCTGATTGCAAGGGTGAGAGACGCGGAAGCCGGAAGCTTGTGAAGGCGACGTTGCTGTCAACTAAGTATTTATACCGGATAAAGTTGAATATATGTATTATACTAGCGACTTAAACGCGGCTTCATGTATAAGCTATATTACTTTAAATTTTATCTTAATCTATCCCGGAACAGTGTACCTCGAAACCTAGTGTCAAAACACTTCGTTTTCATTAAAACACTTCCTTTCCCCACTTTTCCCAAAATTCTGGAGGCGTGTTGAGTGGCGTAACTTTGTCTCCTTTTTAACCCATAACTTCCTTAATTTAATTATACACACAGTGTACATACATATATATGTACGTATATTCAATAGACATTGGCTTATCTTAATAATATTACGCTGACGTTGCTATAGATATCGGCATCCAAATAAAATTATCTTTTTCTATTACATTAACCACGTCATAATTAATAAGATATATAATTGATAAATAATTAAATATTTGGAACTTCTAGATTATTACCAAATTTTGTGGAAACAACAAAACAACAATCTAACACGTCAATATGATAAATGTTTTATTAATTTTTCATAAGTGTGGAATAACATTTTAAAATGTTAAAAGTATTATTATTTTATTATTATATATTTACAGCAAGAAATGGGTAGAAAGGGCCTAATCAAGACACTCTGTTCTCCACTTTCCGTTCGATTTTTTGTTCATGTGATTAAAATGAAAATTTTGCGTTCCCAGCTATAGTCATAAATGATATTAGTAGTCGTAAAAATACTATAAAACATATAATTTTACAGTAGAGTATAAAATATAAGGAAAATGACAGAACTAAACTAGTTTGAATAAATTTAATGAACGGTACTTTGATTTATTTGTTGTACTCCAGTATCCATGCGATACTTATTCCAGTGTTCCTTACGAGCTTTACTATAAAGCTCATAAATTCCATTCTCTATGGGAAAGATTACGACTCGATAACGTCGGCCATTAGCCGGGGCTTTGGGACCTACGCGATTAATGATAAAATTCCTCAACCTGTAAAGGTTAGGACTTTAATTGAAAGCTAAATTACTATTCCGAGTGGTAAGAGATTGTAATAAGATTTCAAAGCTTTGATTTTAAATAATTGTTACATATTTTGGTTTAAGAACTCCGTCGAAGCACAGTTGTACAGCGGTCTGATTGTAACCGGGTCGTTCATTAGTTTGATCCTCGCTAGGGGAATTCATTATTTTCATTCCTTCAGTCTGGTGGCAACACGCAGCGTGACGTTGAGTTCCGTCTAACCACGAAATGTATCAAAAAGTATTTGGTACCTGGGAAACATTAGCCTCCCTCTGCCTACCTTGCGTGACCTGAGTTATACGAAGTATAACTTAAGGCTGAAAATTAATAAATTAAATAACATAGTAATTCATCAAATTCAATTCAAAATCATCAATTCGGATCGGCGAAACTAAACTTTTATGTATTAAAGGCAAATGTTTCTCACTTAGATTTGAACCCATGACTATCGCTTGCTGCTACTGATAAAAACCTGCATATTTATATTTTTAGTCGTATAATAAACCACTTGAAGTAAACAGTCATTACTTTGCCGATAATCTTAGGTAATTTACTCTTGTATCGCTTTATACAGAACACACCAGCGACAACAGATAGCGCACGGTAATTGCGATAAGAGTTATCAGGTGTGAGGTCATAGTAGGTTCGATTACGACTTATAATCATTTTTTACATATATTATTATGGTTCGAGTAAAGCCATACTTATTAAAGCCATCATGGCGCAGTAAGACAAACCCACTCGGTGGCGTTGGTTTTCATTTCCCCGTGTTGGCAAACAAATTTTGAGCAGTAACAAGAGGACACGTACGTACAAGCTGTAGAATGATCTTTCTGACTTCGTACTCACAAATCTGAACCCTAGAAATTAGCAACCGTGGATTGGTCAGTTTACTGGTCCCCTTCCTCCTTTATGTATACACTTATTCTTAAAATATTAACTTTAAGGTGTATGCTTCTCAATTGAAAAATAGAATACTTTTTTCTTAAAACAGTTTTGTGAGCTTAACCACTGATCCTTATATTATGTATGCGATCACTGGTGTTGGGCCTACAGTTATCAAAAATTGTATCTGTTTTAAGATTTAGTGTAAACCTGCTTTCTGGTCCTTTGATTTTCAATAAAAATATTATATTCGTAAATTGGAAATTTTTGATAGAAAAAAATACATTTAAGCAGTTAGATATGATTGCAATATAAGTTACAAGTAATACCAATTCAACACTAAATTGTAACTTAAAATTCTTTAATCTTTAGTCATCCATACAATGTGTATACGTTGTACATTGTTCACTAAACGAGTGTAATTGGTAACTTCCAACCCTTCGGATTGCATCGTCTGTGTCAATTAAGGACGATTTACTTGTAAAATGGCATAATGATCTGTAATTATAGTAAAAACAACGCATGTTGTTTTAACTTCACGCTTTTTTTTATATCAGGGAAGTAGCTCGGTTCTCGAAACATTGAGTGGCGGAACTCAACGCCGCGTTTTCTTTGTTACCAATTCGACCATTAAAAATAATCCTAATAGGAATCGAACTTACAACCATCGCGTTTACTGTCGAGTAGTAGACGACGTGCCGCTGCGCCTAGAGAGCCTAAAAGATTGTATGTATGTAAACGTATTATTTTATATTTAAATCTAGGAATGATAAACAAATATATATTTAGATATACTGCGTCACAACTTTTATTTTAATATATGGGTACATTTTAGGATGTATGCGTGAATTATATATGGACTTTCAGCTTATACAGGTACAGACCTTATCATGGTCTTCGAGGCGCATTGAGACGGCAACTGACAGCAAACGTGATGCTTGTGGATTCTATCTCGACAAAAGGGAATGATTATATTAAATTAATTTTAATTTCACGCAATAGAATACAAAGAGTTCCACCACTCAAGAAATCGAATACAGCACAGAATGTGGGGGCCCCGGAGTGTCTTACACTAGATTCCTTCTGCCTAGGATAGGCACAGTGCAGTACAACACAGGCTATATACAGAGAAGCTGTTGTGTATATGTATATAGCCCATCCCGCAGTATAATCTCAGGCACAGTGTCCGTCGTCTCGTAAACATCATCATGTATAAATATCGCATCGCGTTTTATTTGCACAATCACATGACAGCCTCGTTGTTTGTTTTGCTTTGCTTTGCTGTGTTTTTGCGATACGTCTATTTTTGTAATTATAATTATTTTATTTTTGTCATTTGTCTTTATTTACTCATTTTTTCGTTAACTGTGTTTATCATAATAAACTAGTAGATATAGTAAGGTAAGCAGAGGGAACCTAGTGTTAAAATACATTTCCCCAATTTCCGCCTAATTTACAAGACATTGTATATTGAGTGGCGGAACTCAACGCTGCGCTCTTTCTTCTTTACCAGGGTCTTGAAATAAGATTTTCCAAAAATTATATATTTAAAAAGCTACTTATAAAAAAGTAATGGTCACCTTGCAAAACATCAAGAGATTACGTCCAAATCCAATTAATCACAAAAGCTCTTGAAAAGCATACTAATGTACTTGTTTTAAAAAATATCTTATCATCGATCAGCACGTCCGTTTTTATACAGTTTAGATAATGTAAAATTTATTGAGATTATTTAAAAGAAGATGAATAGTTCTGGAGCACCTAGTTTCTATTTAAATCATTTTAGTTTATAATAAATGTTTTTACCTATATTGTATAGTTGGGAACTGAAATCTTTTAACACTAGGTTCCCTCTATCTATCCTGATAGCGAAATAAAAACTTAAGTGTAAAAGACACTTACACTTACACAACAGTAGTGTTAATCAGAGTGAAAATATGAAAATGTTAAATATTTAATTTCCTCGGGTGGAAATCGAACTCACAACCTGCTGCATCCACAGTCACACGTCTGTGCGTATACGCCACGACTGGCCTTTATAGTACACACTACACACATAAATTCGCGTGAAACCGCTAACAAAGTATACTTGATAATATTTAATATTTATAATAGGTTTTGCTCCAGCGATGTAAGGCGACATCGCACAGTATCGTGCTAATCGTATACTTTTCTTAGGTAATTTATAATTTTGCGTGCAAATAGTAATTAGTTCAATTCTTTAATTATGGACATCATATTAAAATAGAAATGAGCAAAGTAAAGATAGTAAAAAAAAGTAGGCAGGGGGAACCTAATGTTAAGACACTCCGTTCCCCACTAGAGATAGTAAAGATAGTTTTAAAGTTATAAAATTATTATAACTATAGATGTGAAAATTGTTAGTTTCTTAAAGAGCAATGTGAAGAGTGTACGTGGTTGTTTACTCTGCCGACAAAATAATTGTTGTTTAAATGAGCCTCAAGTTCAGTAGATGACTCTGTTATTTTTTTCTCACCAATTTACCTATTATTTAAGAACTAGGGATTGAAGTGTTGAATGAAATTTAATAGTGGATCGTAATTCGATCTCAATACACAGTACGCTTCACGTTGTTGTATGTGTGTAGGTAGAGAGAGAAAACTTAATGTTAAGAGCTCTCGACGCACCGCACAATTTTCGAGACATTGCTTGTTGAGTGGCGGAAATTAACACCGCGCGTATTTCATAGTCAACGACAGTATATACAAGGAAAATATATTTAAATCTATTTTGTTACGCCTATTGTTCATTTTTCATTATAATCTTATAATATTTTTTTTATAAAATTATTTCCGTCGCGCGTTGCGTAGTGGAGTAACAGATTAATATCATACATAGTGCGCATTTTGGACATTTCGCTATTTGATATCAATACCGGATTTGACGCACTCTAACAAGCCAATAAATTAGACGTCCGCACGAGAGCGCGCGGCGTGTGAGCTACGTCGACAGCATAATAGGGAAGTTAAATTGACTTTTAGCACTTCGCCGTGTTGATTGTAACACTTTGAGTTTATTCGGATTTGTGAATACTGTTAATATTGATTTTGTATGAGTATGTAAAATTATGTAAGCGTTTTCTGTTTTTAGCTTGTTTGTGTACCGCGTATAGTAGGAGAGGGTATCTAGTGTATGCTCCTTTCGTCACATACTGATTAATTTTCAAGACATTGCACTCAACGCCACTCTTCGTTATCATAGCGAAAAAAATAAAATGATTCATTCATCTGAGCGGGAATCGGACCGTTGCTTTAAAAGTCAGAAGTTGTACCGCTGCCTCACGAAGTCCTCTGAAAATAAACATATAAATATACTATTGTAAGAAATCAACATTTTTTGAAATTAACATTTTTTTAAAAACAAAATAAAGACGCATATCGTCTATATGTTTCTAAATTATTGGGTAAGAGATTCTACGCTATTGCGATATGTATCAGCCAATAATAATTCTTCACGCGAGTTTCCTTTAAATAAGGGCCGTTGCGTACAAGGAACTGCCTCGATTGACATATTTCCATTGCTTTTATAGTCTTTTCCACCCACTTTTGCGAGCGAGCTTGCCAACATGAGATATATGTATAAAAGAGGCAGAAAGTAAAAAGGCGAATAACACTAAGCTATACTATGCTGCTAGCTAGCAAGATGCGAGTGATGCGTAATTATATATTAAAAAAACATGGTATTATAAAAATCTAGTTAAAATGATTCTAGATACGACTTCATAATTTTTCTAATGTACAATATTTACAAACTTTTGCTTACAATATAACGATATTGAAAAGGATATGAACTTGCGTCCTGTACTGTCTTATCCTGTTACCCCGAAATTCTTAATCATTTTGTATACATTTATTTGATAGAAGCCTTGTATGGTAAGATTTTTATTTTTTATATAAATAAATTCTAAATGTAATAAGCTACAACCATATATACATACGTAACGGTAGGACTGTCTTCTCCTTATTGGATGCCCTCTAGCGCCTCTGATAAGTCTCTTTTGTTTTGTAACGAGCGTGGAGCGAATGTATGAGTCATTTTTGAAGAACATTATTATAACATTACTCTATTTGACATCTAATGGTTTGTTACTTCTGTCTTTCTTTTGTGTTGGGAAATAAAAGAAAGAACTTTCGCGGTTTTTCCGTTCATGTAGCATAGACATAGGAAAAGGGAAAATAGTGTGGAGCCACTCCGTTCCCCACTTTCCAACCAATTTTCGAGACATAGCAGTGAGTGGCAGCACTGCGCTTTTGGGAATGAAAATTCATATTATTCACCTGTGTGGAAATCGAACCCACATACGTCGCACCCACATACATACACAATCATAATTAAATTTACTGAGAAAAAAGCTTCGTAACATTATATTGTGGCCTCATTGTGTCGATTTAAGGATGGTATCGATCGCAATAACGATGAATCAACGGAAGATAGTATTCCTTTATGAGCAGATACTTGGGTCCGTCAAAGTACGCTCGTACGTTACTTATAATCGGATATAACATACCATGTACTATTTGTAGTCCGTATGGTTAGAAAAACGGAAAATTCCGTTCTGGCCCTTAATGTATCAATTTTGGAAAACCCTTTGAGAGCGCTCCTCTAAACTCCCCAAGGAACTATCAGTCACTTAATATGAGTAACGGAAGAACTTTATATAGATTTAGCAATGTATATTTACCCTATAGTTATCTAAACATAGCGTATATTTCGTTCTGACAGTTTTCCGTACAAAAGCTAACTTATGCCTTACATTTTGGTTCTAACGAGAAAATCATCATCAATCATTTATTTTTAAACATATTTTTGTATTTTAGACTTTTGCTTAAATATAATTGCACCTAAAGTCTATAGGAAAGCGCCATGGTGTCCGTCAATTTTGAATGCATTTTTGTTCTCTTATTATTATACATTTATTAGTATAATTATTTAATTATATTTTATAAAAGTGTTCCGTTACTAATTGACATACAGACTGACGGCGCACAGGCGTAACTACTAAATTTATAAAGCTGGCATTTGTAGGTTGGTCGGAGAGTGTAAACCAACTAGGCACAATGAGAGTATTTTTCCAAATTTCCATAGGAATGGCAAATTTTTACTAAACATCTTAAACTCTAGGTAAACAAAGTTGCGGGCGATAACTACTTTTCACATAAAATACAAAGAAACTATCTTAACAAACCGACACATGGTTATCTTAAGTAACATCTTTTAGTTTTAAAATAGAATTCGTTACTAACCAGCGTCGCACTCTCCCCAGCCCCCGTGTACATATACGGGCATACTGCATACTGCATAGATGTCCTGGGATCGCGTTGCTCGGTGCACCCGAGGACGCGACAATTGCCTTTTACTTTTATTGTACTGCATTTACGCTCGCAAATAGCTTTGACATTGCCCGGTGTTTCTTTTATTTTGTTTCAGCTTCACGCATCTATTGTGTACAGCATAAGCTTATCATGTTACGCAGGGAGAATCTAGTGTTGAGATTCTCCGATGTCCACTTTTGGCCCATTTTTGTGCTTATTGCCGAAACCAACGCCGCGCTTTGTGTTGCTATATTGCAGAAATGAAAAAAAAACCATTCATATACTGCCTACACCTCTGTACTGCTATACTTGCCTGATATACACAACGATTACATTGGAACTTATACCTACACATTTGGTTAAAATATATCGTTATTAAAATGGATGGAAGTAAAGTTTATGCAAATGATTATGGTTATGGTTATTTCTGAACGTTGATGTATCCATATTATAACTTTTTGCGTTATGAAGGCTTATTTTGGGGCATGCCTATGTACTGTGCGTATGTATATGCATTTTTAGCTTCTCGCTGTATCCGACATATCGCAGGGTAGGGAGGAAGCCCAAATTTTGAAAGGATTAGGCATGCTGAGTGTCGAAACTCAATGCAGCTCATTGTCTTGTTACAAGGACTAGAAAATTAAAATAATTTATTCCCTCAAGTGCTTTCCAATCCCAGTAAGACGCAGTGCCGCTGCGCCACTAAGGCCTCGACAGTATAATGTAATTTAATCAAATATACCGAACTACTCAATATTGGATTTTAGAACTTTCAGCTACTGACTAGTTAAAATTTACGTCACTGGTAGAACTAGCTTCAGACATTTTACGTAGCTAGGTACAGCCGCCCGCACGAGCACGAGCTGTGCGGTGAATATGCTAATTAATGAATACGAAACACTGTGTTAGCAGTTTGATTACTTTCGAACGTGAGTTCATTCGATGTAGGCTTTAGAAATTCTAAGGTTCTCTACCTTTTTTATTAGTCGACTTGTCAGTTGTAACTCTGTAGTAAAATCTAAGAAACTGAATTTGACCCATTTTTATATTTTTTTACATCGTGAAATTTGGTAATTACTTGTAGCTTAGGTGACAATACAAGGATATAGTACATCCAGTTAATCTGATGATGGAGGAGGTACCTAAATAGTGGAATTCTTCAGAGTTTTCTGGTAAAACACTCGAGTTTAGGCCCATGTAATTTATAGCTCCGAACACTTTTTATAACACAGTAGAGATGCGTATTTTTTAGTTTTGTTTTTAAGCCATATATTATCTATTTTTCAAAAGATACTTCGTTTATAAGACGCGCCCTTTGTGTGTATTTATATGCGATGGTTATAGGTTCAATCCATATTTCGGGAACTGATGTACATGCCCCATATCAAAAAAGTAAGACATTCACCACAAATCACCGCCACATCTTGTAAATAATTTATAAATTGTTCTATTAAATAAATGCTGCACTGTAATTAATTTTCATGGCTTCTAAAATATTCCTATTACGTTAATTTGAATTTATATGAGCGTTGATATTTCAAACGTTCTAGCTATATGTTTCGTATAGGTAGGTACCTAGAGTGACATCAAAGCGAAATAGTTTTGCGTTAATAATTTCAACTGACATCGTTCGTGGCGCAGTTGCTACGTTTCTAAGGCCCGTATTTATAAATTGCTCTCAACACTGAGATCGATCTTGAGAGCGATTTGGAGATGCCAACTGTTCTACTGCCCACTACATTTTAACTACTACTGCTACTAACTTCGCGTTGTAGCATATATATAATAGGGAAGACAGAGGGAAACACTCCATTTCTCAATTTCCAATTAAACGATGCAATTTGCCTTGTTATTAAGGCAAAGCAATTATAACTCCTTTGAGTCGACATAGCACCTAAAATTGCGGGGCTTACAGTCAGGCGCTAAAACGCTGTGTTACTACGTCCTCACTACATAATATGTCTAAATAGACAATGACGATGTTTCCATAAGTTTCAAGATATATACAAATGTCTTCCCCTACATTTTTTTACCAATTAGTTAAATCAGCAAACCGTTTACTGTCCACCGTCGCTTGGAGTCCTGCCAGGCCGCGGAGCAGTGCGCCGGCGTCGGGTCGACGACACCGGACGCGTCGTGATACGACGAACACTAGAATTGTAATGACTGCACATTATCATCTATTATGTCTATAGTATTATATGATTGAGTGTAATGGTCTTCCATTTTCGGGAAGTCGTGGGTCATTTTTATTTCAGTTGATGTCTTCTTGACAGGGATACGGAGGGAATAAGGGTGCAACTTTGATACGGAATTTGTAAACGAAAATGTTATTCACAAATTTGTTTCTGACAGCTTTTATATAAATTGCAAATACGTCATTGTTGCACCAAATGAGCGATATTGTCGTGTTTTGTGTCAAAAACTTCTTGCTGCTGCTTTCTTAGTTTAAGCTAGAGCAAAGTATTTAATGAAACTAAGCATTTTGTATAAGGAATTGAAATCTATAATCATTGAATAGTTAGTAACATTCATTTCTTGCAACAAAAACGTCAATATAGTAAGATAATAAAATAATGGTCTATATGAACTTGAGTACCGCCATCCAAATTCGTAGTGATAACTGATATATAGCTTATCGATATCCGCTACAACAGCCCACGTAGAAATCAATATAACAATATCATACAGTCATATGAGCGATAACAATCCAAACCATTTTTATATTTTGCATTAACAAAAGAGGTCGCCAATTTGAGATTTGTCTAAATGTAAATTTTTGAATATGCCATAAATAATTTAAAAAATCACTCGCTATTGTCTGTAAGTTACATAAATCTAAATATATGAAACTACGGCTACTGTGTGACTGACAGACACAGTGCACAACTAAAACTGCTAAGAGTTCTTTTACCAAAAATTCCATAGGAATGCAAAATAGGAGATTAAACGTCAATTAGTTCATTCAAATGATATAGTTGACTTCAACTAGTAATGTACCTATTATGTCACTTAAGTATAATAAAATGTCAACCTTTGAGAAGGCCTAAAATGTTTATTGTATTCTCCATTACGCTGACAGCATCTCCGACTTCGAGCCAACATTCATCAGTACATTTAGACGCCACCGCAAGGCGAAGGGCCAAGTTTTCACTGGCGTAGGAATATTTGGTCACTACGTCACTGGTGTCTGTCATTAGTGTTTCGTAATCGTTCTTATTTGTGCAAGTGTGTAGGAGTGTGATTTATAATTTGATTATAAGTTATGGTTGCCACCATTTCCTGTACGCTTTTTTATTAATTTTGCCGATGAAGACGTAGTAAAAATATATTCTTCTACTTATTTAGAAAAAGTATAAAAATTTAAATTGAACATGGCGAGATTCGAACCCACGCCTCTTGGAAATCGTCCAAGTCCAAGAGGTGCGGGTTCAAATCCTACTACGTTCAAATTTTTATACGTTTTCCAAATAAGAATTTTTCTTTCCTAAGTGTGGAATAACTAAGCGGGGCCAGTCGTGGCGCAGTGGCACAAAGTGTGACTGTAAAACCGATTGGTTGTGGGTTCGATCCCCACTCGAGGAGATGAAATATTTACTTAAATTTATATTTGCATTTCTTCGCTCTGGTGTCGAGGCAAAGCGCGGCGTTGCGATCTGCCACTCAACACGCAATGCCTCCAGAATTCGGCAGAAAGTGGGGAATGGAGTGTCATAACACTAGGTTCCCTCTGCCTACCCTGCTGTATGTGGGATACAGCGTGAAGCTAACAAAAAACAACAAAAAGTGTGGAATAATACTTTTAAAATGTCAAAAATATTATTATTTGCATTTATTTACTATTCTCTAATATAATTTTGTAACCTTCTTTTTTTAATTATCCTTGTATACGCCTATGGTCCCAACGGCAGAGCCACGAAAACTGCCCCAACCCATCACAGACCCTCCGCCGTGTTTAAGTGCGCCACAGTACACGTCGTTCACGGCTTGGATCCAAAAATTTCACATTTTAATTCTCAAACTGTTGTTGTCCATTTATTATGTTCTCTAGCCCAATTAAGTCTTTTATTTTTATTAATTGTTTAATAATAAACGATTTTAAGACACTACCTATCGCTTTAGGTCTGCGTCAAGTATTCTTCTATCTATCACGCTCCAAATTGAACCGTGCTGTTATTTCTGGTTCGTCATACTCAAGTCTTCACTCGAAGTTGTTGCTTTCAGTCTGCCTGGGCCATGGCTGTTGTAAATTGTTCCTTCAGTAGTAAATTTCTTAACAATATAGGCAACAGTTGGTCTTGGTTTTTTCTGCAGTCCTAAGATTTCGCGATTTCTTTTACGGAATTTATTTATGACGATTACTATGCTTCTAGTCTCTTTAGAATATACCTTCGTTTTAATATTTTTTTTTTTACAAAATAAAGTCAGAAGTAAAACTCAACTAAAACTAAAACTCAACCTAAAAAGTAAATACATAAAACAATATAATTAATGTGTAACAACCCTAGGCTTAGCAATTTATGAGCTATGACGTCATCAACGATGATCACAAATGAAGAATTGATATGGCTTGACATTGATCTTGGTGTGCGCCTCCAGGGAAGTGCCGTCGATTTCTGGAGGGTCCATTGCCGTGACCCTGATCTATTTCATTCTTCACTCAAATGGGTTTATCGCAGCTGATAGACGGTTCAGTGAGTTATCTATGTTATGATACTATTAATAAAGTAAAAATAACAGTTTTTTTCGAAGTACATAAAAAATATAATTTACGTGTAACAAGCCTGGCATCAGCAATGACGGCATCTATGACGTTCACAAATTAAGAATAGACAGAATTTGACATTGATCTTGACGCGCGCCTCCCGAGGAGGGACCATTTGTTATGGCAAGGTTCATTGCCGTGACCCTGAACTATGTTATTCTTTAGTATCCTCCATTGGGCTTATCGTAGCTGATCGATGGTTGTGCTATCGATATTATTAACATTTTTTGCTGTTTTTACTTTATTTTCTTCCGCACTAAATCGTACTTATTATATTATTAAGGATAGGCAAATTAAACCTAACTTGGAAAGGTTGGGTTTCCGCTCAATTTGCCCCAATTATCTCGTATACCGAACCTACGACCGTACAATGTGTATGTACGACCTGCATTAAAATAATGAAGTTAAATAGAAATACTTTTTTTATGAAAAAATTGAATATAGCGAGATTCCAACCCGCACCTTTCTCACCCACACGTTCCTAACAAGCTGCGTCGAAATTGTTATACACTTGTTACAATTTATTTATGTTGTATATTTCATTAGGTATAGAAAAATCGATTAAATGATGGATGATATATTTTAAAATTGTTTATTTTAAATATAAATGAATCAATACGAAATGTCCAACGTAAAGTTAATTAAGGTGATCCATTTTCATTTTCAGCTTTCATTTATTTATCTCGCTAACTGTCAATTTGCCAACATGAGAATGATTTTGACGGCGGCGCCTTTTGCAAGTGACATAAGACGTTTTATTTGTAGGTATATATCGCACGTATATGGTTTATATTTTTGTAAAAAAAATATAAACCATATACGTGCTTGTTTCAAAAGACAGATAGCAAGTATGCTATCATATTATTTACAATTCAACTTAGCCAATACTGTGGCTATAAAGAACACTGTACCTCTTGAACGGTATACTTTGACTTGCTTGGAATCCGTTCCAAATAATTTAAATTAAATAATAAGACAATAGAGGCCATCTCTGGCAAAATTTTATACAGTAGTAAAAATAAAAGTAACAATGATGTAAAAATAAATACTATTTGTCATGATAATGATACA
>JAATLQ010037211.1:0-49469 GCA_013421005.1 Heliconius erato x Heliconius himera | reverse complement strand
AAAGAACTTCTTAGTTAATAGTTAGTAGTGGTAGTACTTGGTTTACTAAGATTTATGACACTACTAATGAGCTTCTGTCTTTACATACGCTTCAATTACTTTGCGAGTAGTGAAGATCATGTAATAGGGAAATCTGGACATCAAATAAGTGTAGTCGGTTGTGTATACTAAATTCAAAATAACATTGTCGATATTTCTAAATCTCCGCACGTGACATTAGTGTTCTATGAGAGAATATACTAAGCGATCTAGCTTTTCTTTAATTTTAGCGATTTCACCTTAAACGGATAAGACAATAAAAGAAAATGCAGAAATGGTGGTTGTTTAATATTTTTCTAAGTACTAGTATAGTCGTTATTTTACCTCTACTATAAAAGAATTAGGGTGTACAAACGTAACAAAAATTTAAATAGATCTCATATAGAAAGGGAACAGTTCAAGAAAATGAATGTTCATTAGAAAAATTCAAGGTTTATCTTAATGGACGTGTTTATAAAAATAATAAGTTTGTATAGTTTTTTACGCTCAATATTTACGAAACAAAAATTAATAACGAAACTAAATAGTTTCGAATCAATATCCTAAAATTATGATAGTAAATAAAGACAAATGGTTACAGCCTTTTAAGGCGACTGTGACTCTAACAGAATCTGTGACATACTTATAACTGACTTATTTAATAATGGACTAAATTGTACAAAAGCTTTAATCTGTAATATTCTGTTTTTTTTTACGACATTATAACTTCTATAAGAATTTTTGATTGTTTCGAACTAAAAAAAATATGACCAATGCTGATATTTGATATTCATAAAATATACGTAAAGGTAATTATTTATTATATGTATATATTTTTGTAACATTACGTTCTTTTTACCTATATTATGTTTTTAAAACTCTGTTAAATGTGCTGATGTCACTTAATAATTTAATGTACCGCTTCAGAAACAGCCTTAAATGTAAAATTATTAATTTGGGTAAGGATTCATAATATTCTTTGTAATTAGTACGCGTAGAAGGAATGTTTTTAGGCATTTTTATATAGATTTATTTCAAACGAACGAACGAACCAAAAAAATATATGTATTTGCTTGATGTCTTTTTGAAGATCAAATCATTCTTTATCTGTGTTGAATTAATTACGATTTCGATTTAACTGTTATGATTTATAAAGGTATTCTCCACTAAAAATTCAATTTTGTTTATTTTATTGTATAAAATATTGTATAATAGTGCTTCAAATTTATTTATTTTTATCAAGTCATACAATCAAGACGTTTCGAATGTAATTTTTTTTTAGCCAGGAATCTTACCAGCGCGATTGCTATATTGCTATTGCGAACGTTAGTTTGCAGGCAAACTAATGCCTTGAGTTCATTCAAATGACTAAACTAAACTTTAGTAGTTAAGTTGAGTTAAAATAAAGCAATTGGTGAAACTTTTAAGTAAATCGGTTCAGTAGTTTCAGAGAAAAATTGTGGACATAAATATATCGACAGACGGACAGACAAGAAATTCGAAATTTTTTTTTCTTTTTATTATTCTGTTTAAATGTCCCTCTATACATTTCAGTCAAAATTACTAAATATATAGACAAAATATTTTTCTTATTATATATAGTGATATAAGTATTTAAATGGTAATCAAAATAAATTGCGGTGGGTAGCACATAATCTATACTAATTCCTTAAAATGGCGATATTTATAAAGAGTTCTAGCTTGTACAGAGGGTGCATATTATATATAAAGCTGTTTATATCCAATTTCTATTCTACTATATTGACCACTTGAGACCATTTCTTAAAAAAAGAGAGAAGAATTAGATGTTAAGTATACGTTCACAGAAAAATATTTCATTAGACGTTGAGGGTGTGACTGGATCAAAATCATTATGGAGCTACTTTGAAATTTTAAATAATTGTGAAACTTTTTTTATATATTTTTTTTTGTTTTTATAATAAATATACTTCCTTTTATTAATGATATACAATGGTTCTAAAAATGAATATCGATCAGAAGCGGTGGTTTTTGACCCTCTAGCTAAGATTACCTTAAAATTTTGAATTGATGTAAATATTTCGATCATGCACATTAAAATTAATGCTATCCTTGAGGCATTATCGTTGATTTTATCTTCTTCCAATAAGAAATTTGTTATTCTGTCGGATTCAAAAAGCGCCCTCTTTAGTCATAACAGACTGATTTAGGAAATTAATAGTAGCAAAACAGACTGACAATGGCAGTGATAACTAATTTTGATAAATAATTAATAAATACTATTAAAAGTAAATCAATAAACTGATCAATTAAAAAGACTAGTGTTAATTTTATTTGATTAAATTATTAAAATTATACTATTGGTAGTTGTAAGTAATAAATATATGACGACATGGTCACGTTTCATAAACATTTAATGTTAATATTGAGATAATTGTATTAAGTAATTGTTTTAAAAGTTAATGTATTGTGAAAATGCATTAGTGAATAAGTGCTTAATTTATAATAATTATAATTGATTCAAAGCTTATGAATAAGTAAGTGTAAATATATTAAATATTTTTTTTATATATTTGTAACAATTATAAAATAAGTTGATGTTATAATTATAATTGATTCAAAGTTTATGTATAAGTAAGTGTAAATATATTAAATATTTTTTTTTATATTTGTAACCATTATAAAATAAGTTGATGTTACTGTTATAATTATAATTGATTCAAAGTTTATGTATAAATAAGTGTAAATATATTAAATATTTTTTTATATTTGCAACCATTATAAAATAAGTTGATGTTACTGATATACGTGATTATGAGAATGGATAGGTTCACATATCACTAAAACCTAAGAATAAGTTTTGATTGTAACAATTGGTGGAGTTACAAATGATGAATAAATTTTGATTGTAACAATTGATGGAGTTACAAGTGACATTCAAGTTTTAATTGTAACTATGATGAATAAGTTTTGAATATATGATGAATATATGATGATCGTAATAAGTTTTGATTGTAACAATTGATGGAGTTACAAATGACGATCGTAATAAGTTTTGATTGTAACAATTGATGGTCGTAATAAGTTTTGATTGTAACAATTGATGGAGTTACAAATGACGATCGTAATAAGTTTTGATTGTAACAATTGATGGAGTTACAAATGACGATCGTAATAAGTTTTGATTGTAACAATTGACGGTCATAATAAGTTTTGATTGTAACAATTGATGGAGTTACAAGTGACGAATAAGTTTTGATTGTAACTATGATGAATAAGTTTTGAATATATGATGAATATATGATGATCGTAATAAGTTTTGATTGTAACAATATATGGTCGTAATAAGTTTTGATTGCAACAATTGATGGAGTTACAAATGACGATCGTAATAAGTTTTGATTGTAACAATTGATGGTCATAATAAGTTTTGATTGTAACAATTGATGAATTCACAATCGTATAGATTTATGAGTAAAATGATGAGAATGGATGAATTCATTATTGGAATATTTATAAATGATAATTGATTCAAAGTTTTTAAAGTTCATTTGTAAACACATGTATTAAATAGTTATAAATAATTATTGTAAATCTAGCCTCCATGCCGAGTGTTAGGTTTAACTACGTGCATGAGGACATGCACGAAGTCAGGATGGTCGAGTGTTAGGTTTTGAAAAAAGAGGGTTTTTGATAAATAAATAATGTTAGGTCTTGTACAAATAAAGAGGGTAGTTAAATAAATAAATAATGTATAAAAGCGGTACACATCGTATTGGATGGTCATTCCCGAAACGGCATCGAGGCTAGATATAGTACCACTGGTGAAGAAATACATTGGAGGAGTTCATAAGATAAATGTGAGTTTTATTGTTTTATTATATAAGGCATGCGTAAACGTTTCCATTTAAAAGGAATTTATGTAAATTATATTTATCTTATGTAAGATACATAAATAAATAGTATATTATTATTATTTAGAGGTCTCGTTACAAGTCATTTAATATATTTTTTTTGGTAGAAATTAACACTTTAGAAAAATACTTTTTTTATATTTTACACTTTTTTATACTTTCTTAGCATCACGCTATATCGCATGCGCAGCAGGGTTTGCAAAGGGGACCTACCTAGTGTTAAGACACTCCGTTCTCTACTTTCTGCCGATTTCTCTAGGCATTGCGTGTTGACTGGCGGTACTTAATGCCGAGCTTTGCCCCAATACCAAAACGCGGGAACAAAAATTTTAAATATATTTTTTTAAATAATTTTATAAATGTCACTTTAAATAATTTATATATTATATATTTTTTTAATAATAAAATAGTTTTGATAATGAAAATTAGTTCATTACAATTATAGCCTATTGCGCAAAATCTTTAACAACTCGATAAAATGTCGTATGCATATTATTATACTTAAAAGCCTTCCGGACAGGTCTTTTAAGGTAACTTGATTTCTAAATATTAAATAATAAAATAATAATATATTATATATTATAATAATATTAAGTTCAATATTATAATCGGCGGAATTTAGTTCAATATTATAAAAAAAGCGGATCTTGAGTTAGAATAGAAAAATTGTTTATCTTATTATAAAATTAGGCCAGTCGTGGCACAGAAACATAGGAGTGTGACTATAAAAGCGACGGGTAGTGGGTTCGGTTCCCTTTCAAGAAAATGAAATATTAAACAAATATTTGCATATTTCTCCTGTGTAGAGACATAGCGCACCGTTGAATTCCGTTGAGAAAAACGCAATACATCCAGAATTCGGCGGAAAGTGGAGAACGGAAGTGTCTTAATGAAAACGGAGTGTCTTAACACTAGATTCTCACTCTCTGCCTACCTTGCTCTGTGCAGGATACAGCGTGAAGTTATTTATAAAATGTATTTAATAATGTTAAGGAACGCTCTATGTGCAGCCATGATATATATAATTACCTATACCTATAGGTAAGACATATTTCCGAAAAAAAAAACGTCGAAATCATATTCTACATATGTATAGCTAGCTGAAAAGACAATATAACGTTTTTTTAACCAAGGAAAAGTTTAAATTAACTTTTTCCAGTTTTATTTTATAGTTGATATATATTATAATTGACTAGACAAACTAGAGTCTAGTCACTCAACGTGATTTTTTTACCAAAATAGATAATAGACAGTCTTTTACCACTGTGTTTGTACCAATCCAAAAAAAATTACTACAAAAATATCACTAAACTTTGAAAGTGATTATATTTTTTCCTACGAAAAGGATTACATTATACAAACATTGTCTGGGACATTAAAAAGTAAAAATGTCACCTGTCATCTTGATACTGTCATGATGCTGCTTATATTACGAATTTTAAAGGCGCGCGGCAGCCAAGCCTTAAAGTTTAAGCCCGTACTTAAGACTCGTTACGATTTCGTAATATATACATGATTTTGAACATTTTAGCTTATAGTAACTTATTAATTTTATTACTTATATTACCGATTATTAATATATATACCGTCACATACCGTAAATATGATCGTAAATATCTATTCTATATAAATAACTGGCCACATCTCACTGATTCTTTTCTAATTAAGAATTATAATTTAAATTTAAAACGGCTTATGTTTTTGTATTGTCCATAATATTACATTTCTGAAAAACGTACGGTAAAGTGTTGAGAAAAGATAAAATTTCAAATTATCGATAATATCTTTACTATGGCAACTGCAATACTAGTATTATTTATTTAAAGTAGAACCTTAGATTCCAGAAAATTAACACATAAAAAAATGCAAATGACTCTACGCAAAAAAGAAATCAACGCGCATAAGGCTCGTTTTTAATCAATTGCTTTTTTTATTTTACTTATGTTTAATAAACGTTCTTATTATTATTTAATAATAATAAAAAGGAAGTGTTCTATTCCATTTTTCACTGTAACTTGATCTTTAGGAATGCGGTATTGCAGTTTTATATATAATAGTTTAAGATTATGTATACGCATACTTGTGCGTCATTTAGTTATATGATTTTTCCTTGAAAATGACTAGTCAGTATTCGTTATTTTAATTAAAAAACAGTTAATATCACAAAACTAAATAAGAATAGTGACGGATTACAGCAATTAAAAATCAATGCAGTTAATTTTGTTCTATTCAACCGTCTTGTACGAAAATTAATCTTGTTTGCTTTGTTAAAAAGAATACATGAAGTAAACAAATGTGTAAGCATTTATTTAAAAAAAAAAGATACGATAGAATTAAAACTCTCACAATTATTTTTCTATTTAAATAAAAGACATGTATTTAGATACTAAATAAAAAATTATTCTTTGAAAACGAAAAAGATCAAACGTTTATTTTGATTCTAACTTCTAGAATACGCAGAATAATTACTTTTAGCTTATAAAAGGTTCAGAGATTGTTACTATATATTATACTATACTATATACTATTATATTTTATTAGCTTCACGCTGTATCTCGCACACAGCAGGTTAGGCGGGGGGATCCTATTGTTAAGACACTCTGTTACCCTATTTTCCGCTGAATTCTGGAGGCATTGCGTGTAGTGGCTGAATTCAACGCTGCGCTTTGCCTCGACACCAAAGCGAAGAAATAAAAACATACATTTAAATAAATATTTAATTTCCTCGAGTGCGGATCGAACCCACAACCACTCGGTTTTACAGTCACACTTTGTGCCCCTGCGCAACGACTGGCCTCAATTATTAATTAAATAAGTATATTATTTAAATAACCTTATTATATCATATTTTTAATAAATGTTATTATTATTAAACATATTATATAATAAGGTTCCCGTAACACTAGGCTTCCTCTGCCTACACTTCAGTGTGCGGGATACAGCGTAAAGCTGAAAAAAATTAAAAAATAATATACTTATTACTGTTATCATTTACTATAATTATAGAGCACAATATATATTAGTAGAACAACCTTCCACACCGGCTGGCCGTCAAACCGGCCTACCCGTGAGGCAGTGCCCTCAAAAAAAACCATACATTACATAAATCTTTGCAATTTAGTATCACATCATAAATGCCGCTGAGCTTTTAAAATATATTTGACCTACTGTATATGATTCCATACAAGATCTATTTTAGATAAGATTAAATTATTTAAAATTTAATCAGCTGTCGCAACACTGTGAGTGGTAGTTTAATTTCAACTTAAGTTTTTGTATACGTGAAACAGGCTAGTATTATTATTATAATTTTTAATAATATTCTAGCATATATGTAATAATAATATAGATATTTTTATAACTTCTCATTGGTTATGAAATAAAATTATGGCAGTGTAACCAAAAAATAGGCAGAGTGAACCTAGGACGTTGGTGTGACACTCCGTTCGCATGAAGACACTACCGTTCAACACTTTCCATTCCAGTTTTGGAGGCAAAACATTAAATAATTCATTTACTCGAGTGAAAATCGAACCCGCAACCTGTCGCATCTATAGTCACACACTTGTGCCCCTGCGCCACGATGGTCTCGTTGAAAATAGATGCGTAAATTAATTCTCTAAACTATACATATAAAATCAAATCAGCTTTACTTTGTACCCCGCACAGAGCTGGGTAGGCCAAGAAAACCTAGCGTTAAGAGACTCCGTTCCCCACTTTCCGCCGAGTTCTGGAGGCATTGCGTGTTGAGTGGTGGAACTCAACGCCGCGCTTTTGCCTCGACACTCTGGTGTCATTCACTGGTGTTCTTCGCTCTGGCGAAGAAATGAAAATATAAATGTAAATAAATATTTCATTTCCTCGAGTAGCGATCGAACCCACACCCAGTCAGTTTTACGGTCACACTCTATGACCCTGCGCCACGACTGGCCTCATCTATGCATATTATAGCATATAATTAGATACATAAGAAATTTCTTAATAGTATTGAACGACCAATATGCAATTAAATTGGTTATACCACAACAACCTTATCAATCACACGTTACACTATGAGTTATAGTACTTTAGCAAATTACCATTTGCTGGCAAATTCGTACGCACGTGTAGCATAATTTCAAAATATATAAACGTATAATAAACTATATGTATCTGATTGAAAATTTAATATAATAATCAGCTTCACGCTGTATCCCGCACACAGCAGAGTAGGCAGAGGGAACCTAGTGTTAAGACACTCCGTTCCCCACTTTCTGCAGAATTTTGGAGGTATTGCGTGTTGAGTGGCGGACTCAACGCCGCGCTTTGCCTCGACACCAGAGCGAAGAAATGGAAATATAAAAATAAATAAATCTGCTTCACGCTTTATCCCGCACACAGCAGCGTAGGTAGAGGGAACCTAGTGTTAAGACACTCTGTTCCCCAATATCTCCCGAATTCTGGAGACATTGCGTGTTGAGTGGCGGAACTCAGCGCCGCGCTTTGCCTCGACACCAGAGCGAAAAAATGGAAATATAAATTGAAATAAATATTTCATCTACTCAAATGGGGATCGAACCCACAATTAGTCGTTTTACAGTCACACTTTGTGCCCATGCGCCACGACTGGCCAGTCGTGGCGCATGGTTACAAATTTAATATAGATATTTTATAAATTATATTTATCGAACATTAGATCGAAAATTTAATATAGAATTTCATATTGGAGATATTTGATAGTAAACTAATGATTTAACTAGCGATTAAACACATTAAATCTTTATTTTATGACCCATTCATTTGTAGCAAGGACGAAACAAAATTAAGAAATTTTTTGAATACCCAATTTGAGTCACAATTTTCTTGATATAAGTGATTACTTATAAATAAATAATAATGAATAATTTACTTATTTTTTTTTAGCTTCATTCCTTATGATGCATATAGCAGGGTAGGCGGAGGGTACCTAGTATAAAGACACTTTTCGCTTTTTTGAGTGGCGGAACTCAACGCTGCGTTTTTGCCTTGGTATCAAAATGACGAAATGAAAATATTAATAAATAATCATTAATCTCCCCGAGTTGCATTCGAATTTACCGGGTAGGCAGGAAGCACCTAGTGTTAAGACACTCTGCTCTGTAAACTAGGTGATATTAAAAGTATCAAATGTTATTTATTAGTCTCATTGAATTCTCTGCCCTCGTATAGGTGTTACAGTTTAGTATATTCCATACTGTGTATGCGGATCTAACCTCATTACTATGCACGTTTGGCATACATACAGCTGGCACAATTATTAGTGGCAGTGATTAGTAAACTGGTAGTCGTAAATTTTAAATTTATCTCTGAAATAATTAGGCTTATTTCAAAATTTATTTAAGTTTTACGTTTGTATTACATGTACAAGAAATAGGGAGGGGGGTGATTTAATTCAAGTGAGAATAGAACACACAACAAAGTGAACATAATTCGTATCTCCGACAGGGAATCGAACTCACAGCCGTAGCGTTTATAGTCAGACAATGCTGCTGTGTCAATCTGAAACATATTTTAATATATATTTCTTAATGATAATATGTAATCTTTCCTTGCATTGCTCAACTTATGGCCAAATTTCTAAATGATTTTATTTGACATATCAACATTATAAAGGAAAGACCAGGTCATTTAATGTATTTTATCGTTCGCGTAAGTTACGACGTCCGATAAATACAACATTTATATGAAAAAATGCTAAATTTGCATGTTAATAGAGCATAAATTGAAAATATTGACGGGACTTGCGAAAAATGATTTCTATAGCAGAAGAAGAAGCTTAGAAGAGATTTCATTGATTTTGGTGTGCCATAGTTGCTTAACTATACTTAAATTTTTTACAACAGATGAGGGGCGCTGTGTTTAACGCCGCTATTTGTCTTACAAAAGCGAAGATATGAAAATGATTAATTACATACCGAATCCAAAAATTATTCACTAACAGTCACTATTCCACGATAGTGTTTAGTAAAAATATTATAAAACTAACGATTTGCTTATCTTAATGACTTTCATGTCCTAATAATAATATAATTTTAAGCACAATATTCATTTTTAGAAAACCAAAGTTTCAGATAAAAAGGTTATTTATAAACCGACTGAAATAAGAAAAAAATAATAATATTAACAGAAGCTTGCCAAAAACCAAAAGTGAAAACCGCATTTAAATAGGTTAAGCCGATTCTGAGATAAGCGTGAACAAACACACAGACAAACTGCCAAAATTAAAAAAACAACGCTGATTTAGGTTCTATTAAATTAATTAAGGCCTCCAACAACATTTTTTCTTATATCTTTCATACGTACAGACACCGTTCTGTTACGGTTTTATTATAAGTGTAGATTACAACAAACAACATATTACAAATGTAGAGCATTTACACATAATTTACACATAAATGTTAATAAATTTATCTAAATTATGACTGATATAAATCTAAGCTTGATTTATATCTTTGGGGCGCTAATTTATTGCCGTTTTATGATATATTCAAACGGTTAGTATTATTTTATAATTTTTTACTTGTTCTATTTTATGATAAAAAAGCGACACGCTCGCGTCCTATATTTCAGTTGAGCCTACTTTGGACGATAAAGTTTTCACACAAAAAAAAAGAATTGAAAATAAGGAAAAAGAATTGAAAGAAGCTTCTTGAGATTAGCGTGCAACCTAACATTTTTTTCCACTTTATAATATTAATATCGTTATTTTTAGCTTCAGGCTACACTGCAGGCAGGGGAAAACTGGGAATCTAATTTTAAAATACTCCATTCTCCATTAAGTCTCTTTTGTTTCCCTCTTACCGCCAAATTCTGGAGATATTGCATGTTAAGTGGCCGAATTCAACAACTGCTAGGAAATGAGAATATTAAATAATTGGTTTTCTCGAGTGGGAATCGAACCTATCAAAACAAGAATTATACAAGACTCTCAGTTATCTACATATACCAACCAAGAGAGACCTAACGACCAAGATAAACGCTAAAATGAAAAAAAATATAAAATAAAACACATTCACAATGTAAAACACCACAAAGTATTGAAACTAATAAGCTATAAGATATATTTGTGTGTGATATAATTTAAAATTGTAATAAATTACTCTGAGGCCGTGGTTGGTGTAAGGGCACAAGGGTGTGACTGTAACGCGACGGTTGTGGGTTCGATCCCCACTCCAAAGAATTATTATTTATTAATATTCTTATTTCATCGCTCTGGCACAAAGACAAAAGCCCGGCATTCTCGACAGAAAATGGGGAAGGGTAGTGTCTCAACTCTAGGTTCCCTCTGCCATGTACTCTGCTGTGTGCAATCATGACAGCGCGAAACTGATTTAATTTTAATTCAAATTATTCTGTACTTGAAATAAATGGTCTATAATTTAAAAATTAAAAGATCACTGGTATAGGCGCGGCAAAAGTATTTTATTCATATGTAATATATAAATTATCAGTTTATGACAATATTATTATGCATTTAGGGGCCGCTGAGACGTAATTGGATCAATGTTCGGTTTCCCAAGGCGTTCGACTTGTGTGACTTTTGATATTTATATTAAGGTCTTTGGATTTTAAGAATCGAAATTATAATAACATGTAGGTGAGATATATACATATATATATATATATGAAATGTGTATAGATTTGTATACATATGGCGAATATAATATTTTTTTTTTGTATAGAATTAATATATACATAAATTGTATAACGAATTTTATCTTATCTTTTAATCAAATATTTGTTTTTCAATATTCAAATGCGTTCTTACATATATAATCAGTTTCACGCTGTATCCCGCACATAGCAGGGTAGGCAGAGGGAATCTAGTGTTAAGTCAGTCCGTTCTCCATTTTCCACCGAATTCTGGAGGCAGTGCTTGTTGGATATCGTAACTTAACACCGCGCTTTTTCTCGACATGAAATGTAAACATAAATTTAAATATATATTTGATTTCCTCGAGTGGGGATCGAACCCACAACCTGTTGCGTTTACAGTCACACACTAACTTGTGGCCCTACGCCACGACTGTCCTCACTATGTAATTACGTATATATTTAATAGATATATATTTATATATATAATATCTTAAAAAAATATATACTTTCTTGTTGTCTATATATAATAATTTTAATATGTGAGATAATTAATTTTTTTTTAATTCATATATCAAAATAATAATGTTCTTTTTTTTTAAATTGGCAGAAAACGGAAAACGATGAGATTATTACTTATTTAACATTCATTAAGTCTGTTAATTTAGTAAAATATGAACCTATACCATATTTGGACATGTTTATTAAAGAATTTACCTAATTAAATGAACATAAAAAAGTGACATTAAAATATTCAAGAGGCCAGTGAGGCGCACAATTGTGCGGGTTCGATCCCCACTCGAGGAAATAAGATATTGATTTAAATTTATATTTTAATTTCTTTGCTCTGGTGTCGAGGCAAATCGAGGCGTTGAGTTCCGACGCTGAATTTACGATAAGAAATCAAGGGAAAATGGGGAACGGAATATCTTGATATTAGGTTCCCTCTGCTTACCCTGCTGAGCGTGTAGCTGATTTTTTTGATAAATTTGATAAATTCATATACTAAGATTTATACAAAAACTACAAATATAAGCTCATATTTTTTACGATTTCCGATTTTATTGCAATAAAATCGAAATTAATTACTTGTTATATTAACATCATATTTTGTATCCATAATAAAATTAGAAGAAATTATAATATTTAAATATTAATGATGGCTCCGTCTTGTTTACTTTATTGGTCACACGTTTACACTTTTATCTAATCAAATCTTAACAATCAATCATATACATATTATTCATAGATATATATTAACTTATAGACCAGTCGTGGCGCAGTAGCACGAAATGACTGTAAAACCGACTGGTTGTGGGTTCGATCTCCACTTAAAGAGATGAAATATTTATTTAAATTTATATTTTATTTTTTTCGCTCTGGTGTCGAGGTTAAGCGCGGCGTTGAGCTCTGCCACTCAACACGAAATGCCTCCAGGATTTGGCAGAAAGTGGGGAACGGAGCGTCTTAACACTAGGTTCCCTCTACTTACCCTGCTGTGTGCGGGAAGCTGATTTTATATTAATTTATATAAACTTACTTACGATATATTAATACCAGAGAGATCAGGGACCAACTGTAAACGCGACGGTTGGGGGCACGATTCTTACTCGGAAATAAATTATTTTTATTGAGTTCGGTTGATTTGAGTTCTGCCACTCAACTCGCAATGTTTCAAAAATTGGCGGAGAAACGGAGTGTCTTTTCACTAGGTTTCCTACGTCTACTCTCTACGTCTGTTTTTTTTAAGTATCTGTTTTATATCATTTATTACGTACAGTATAAAATATTGATTTATAGGGCAGGCAAAGAGAATCTGGGAACCTAGTATTCTCATTAACACTCTGTTCTTAATAATAAACCACCACTTTCCGCGGAATTTTCGAGGCATTGCGTGTTGGGCGGTGAAACCCGACATCGCGCTTTTGCCTTATTACCTGAACGAATAAATTAAAATATGATATATTTCTTCCTCCCTAGTGGAAATCAAAGCCACAACCGTTACATTTAAACTCATACGCTAATGTATGACTGGCTTCGATAATGCAAAATAATTATTTAAAAGAGAATTATTAAAATCTAGCTACTCAGTACCTATTTTTAACATTAAAAAATATACACAAGACAAATCTAAAGAACTCCAATTTATTAGTCGTTTAATAAATGTAAGTATATTATTTAAAGTATTTATACGTTATATGGTCTCCATAATAGTAGATTTTGTTCTTGTAATTCCATATTAGGACAAACGCGGTTAAAACAAAAACCTTTAAACCAATTCACACAGTCAAACGAGTGGTTGCGAGTCATAGCACATTTTCCAAGCTGTTCTCTAAGTAATCTAAAGTGATAATTATGATTAAAATTAATAATATTAGGTATTAAAGAGGAAGACAGATTAACTAATTTAATAATAATAATGCTTATAAGAAGGGAATTACCACCTTTTAAGCACTAATGTATATTTTTTTCTTTTGTTTGCAGCCTCACACTGTATTCCGCATGTGACAGGATAGGCAGAGGGAGCCTAGTGTCAATAGAGTCCGCTCTCGTCTTTCCACCGGATTTTGGAGATATTGCGTGTTAAGCGGAACTTAACGTCACGCTTTGCCTCGACACCAGAGCAAAGAAATGAAAATGTTAAATATTTCATTCCCTCAAATGGGATCCACAATGTGTGTCATACAATACAACACATACTTGTACCCTTGCGCTACGACTGCCCTCATTTTTATTTTCTCATTGTTTTTATTTTCTTATCAAAGAAATTATAATCAATAAATCAGAGAAAATCGATCTAATAAGACAATGTCTTCAATGTCTGACTTGAAGTATTCTCCACTCAACACGCAATTTAGTTAGAAAGTGCCAAACAGAGTGTCTTGGCAATAAATATTCTCTTTAACCTTCTATAAAAGACAGAGATTATAAAATATATAATTACATATTGTATTTCAATATGGGTAAAAAGGATAATACTATTACGCACCAAACCGTTATTCCGCAATAACCGGTCCTCAAAATCATTGTCGGCAACATTTTTATTTTCTCAGCTTCTTAAAATTTACACCACATGATGTAAGTTACATAAATTACGGGTGACTATTAAGAGTTGACCTTATCATTGGTTGCGTACTATCGATACGCGAGATCGATTCAGTCAGACCAGTTTTCTTTTTGAATCTGTGACAATTCTGTATAAAAATAAATATAGGGATATATGTTTAAAATATTCAAGTCTTGAATATGATGTTTTTAAAATATTAATTTAGGAAAAGTTAAGTTAACGTATATATTTTTAGCTTACGCTGTATCCCGCACATAGCAGGGTAAGTAGAGGGAATCTGGGGACATAGTGTTAGGATACTCCCTTTCCATTAAGATTCTTCCGTTCCAGAGTTTTCACCGAATTCTGGAGGCGTCGTGTGTTGAGTGGTAGAACTTGACGCCACGCCTTGCCACGACACCACAGCGAAGAAATGGAAATATTAAACGTTTCATTTTCTCGAGTATCAAACGAACCCACAACCTGACATGTTTACAGTCACACTGTCCTTAAAGTTTCTATAGTTATTAGGTCTACATATTATGTAAAAAAAGTTTACTATTTAGATTTTTTCCCGCTACGTTCAAATTTTATACGCTTTCTAAATAAATATTATTCTTTCCCAAATGTGGAATGAAACACTAAGTATATTAAAAAAAATAATCATTTTAAAGAACCGCATCTCCAATATTTTATTTTGATAGTCTTGAGTAATGTCGAAAAGAATTTCGAATTTACTTAAGAAGTTACAGACAAGTGTTGACTGGACATGTAATGTAATGTACATTACAATTTTTAAATGACGTTAATTTACATCAGACATAAAATAGGATCCGCCTGTAAAATAATTAATGTTGAAGATAAGAGCGATAATACGAAATTTACGTCGACAATTAACATGGTTGTGCTTAATACTTTTTTATTTTTTTTTAGTTAAGTTTCTCTGTAGAAGCATATGTAAAAAATAATATAAGATAGTGTTCGTTCAAATCTCATCATAAATGGTTTTTTTTTTATTTGGATACTGTCTTGTATTTTATTTCAAAATCATATGTCTATTTTTTTTATTTATGTCAAAGAGAATAGAAAGGAAGTATTTACTTGATTTAATTACTCAAAAATATTTTTTTACTTCTTACGAAAAATAAGCAAACCCAAGACCCCCCCACCCCCCTACAGTGCTTACGTAATACTTGAACGGCCTCTTTGACGCTCCGCTCCTCTCTGTGACTACCCCGCTAGGAATACAGCGTGAAGCTAAGCTATGTAATAAAGTATCTAATTAAATAATAATTCTTATCTTCTTTTTTCAGCATTACGCTGTATCCCGCACACAGCAGGGTAGGCAGATGGAACCTAGTGTTAAGAGACTCCGTTCCCCACTTTCCGCCAATTTCTGGAGGCATTGCGTGTTGAGTGGCAGAACTCAACGCCGCGCCTTCCCCTCGACACCAGAGCGAAGAAATGAAAATATAAACGTAAATAAATATTTCATCTCCTCGAGTGGGGATCGAACCCACAACCAGTCGATTTACAGGCACACTTTGTGCCCCCGCGCCACAACTGGCCTCAATTCTTATTTATTTATCGTGATTCGTTTGCTTGATCGATTACACTTGTATCGTACAATATGAACATAAATATCTGTCATGTCATTAATTGTTAACAGAACGTCTTTGTTAAACACATTTATAACGAACAATTGACTTTAATCACGCGAGCACAAGGGGCACCTGACATAATTGTGAACGTGACGCGTTGTGGGTTCGAATCCCACTCGAGGAATGAAATATTTAATTTTTTCATATCTTCGCTCTGTTTCACGGTAAAATGCGGCGTTTAGTTCCGCCAATCAATACACAATGCGTCCAGAATTCAACGGAAAGTGGGGAGCGGAGTGTCTTCACACTAGATTCCCTCTGTAGCACTAGTAGTAGCACAGTAGTGCTACAAGCTGAATACAGAGAGAAATTAAAAAAACAAAAAAAATACAGAAAAAAGTTAATCTTTTTAAATATGTTTTACGTAAATAGGTATAAAAATAGAAAAATGAATTATTTCTATCACCTTTTTTATATAATTAACAAAGGTAAACAAAAATAAACTCAATCGTTGACTCAAAACTCGCAAGGACTCAAGGTGAACCAAAGATTAAGAGCACTTTCGCTATTACACAACTAATGTTGCGATTTATCGTCTAGATCTGTCAAGATAGTGAGGTTCAACATATCGATAATTTTGAAATTTGCACGTGCACTGAACCACGCGTGGCATATAGGGCGGTGTTTAGCAACACCACATAATAAATATATCGATATTATGCTAACGAGGGCGTTTTGCATACATTTGTATGTGATTTATGTTTTAATAGCCTATGATTTGCTCTCTTTATAGCACTTATGTATGTAATATGAAATAATTTAATATAGAATGCTCTAATTCAACAATATTATATTAATAAGTTATTAGTAAATGAGACAGTAAAATAATAATTTATTAATATTAAGCCTATTTTATCATATGCAAGGATATATTAGTTTAAAATGATCAATACTTAACTATAACGATTTCATGTATGGTTCTTATTTTAGTATAGAATTTTAATAATAAATTATTTTGTACGATATAAGAGACTGAATTATAAAGCCAATTTAGTCCTTATTACTGTTAGTATTAAGCTTTTTGATAAATATGTTATTTTTATAATTAGGCATATATATTGAATTTCATGCGTAAGGCTAGAAATAAATTAAAGTTTCTTTGTATGTTTTTAGAGGCCGTGATGTAGAGGCACAAGCGTGTGACCGTAAACGGACCAGATGGTGGAAACGATTCCAAATGAAGGAGAGGACATTATGTTGTCGAGACAAAGTGCGGCGTTGAGTTCCTCCACTCAATACACATTGCCTCCAGAATTCTGTGGAATGAGATAGACGGAGTGTCTTAACACTGTGCTTCCTCCGCGTACCCTATGACATACGGGATACAGCGTGTAAAAAAAAATGTATGTGTTTTTTTTTCAGTCATTTAAAATTTCAAGAGATGGGTGTAGATTAAGAAATACATAATCATAAATTGAGCACTTGAGCTAAATAACACATTCTGAGAGACAGCTAACAGTAGGTACTTAAAATGGTACATCACCAGGGAAACCACACCGTAATATAAGTTGTAACTATTTCCTTTGTTATGTTATAGCGTTTGTCAACTAAATTATACCTTCACGTTGTATTCCGCACACAGCAGGGTACGCAGAGGGAACCTAGTGTTAAGACACTCCGTTCCCCACTTTCTGCCGGATTCTGGAGGCATTGCGTGAGTGGCAGAACTCAACGCCGCGACACCAGAGCGAAGAAATGAAAATATAAATTTAAGTAAATATTTCATCTCCTCGAGTGGGATCGAACCCACAACAAGTCGGTTTTACAGTCACACTTTGAGCCACTACGCCACGACTGGCCTCAAAAAAAAACTCTTAATAATTTTAAAACTTTTTTTATATAAATATATTACGTACTGAAGCTAATGAGCTTTACAAAATCTCTACTACTGTATACTACTTTACCCTGATTAAATAAACACATATTTTTTTAGCTTCACGGGAACTAGTAGTGGAAATCAAACTCACTACCATCGCGTTTACAGTCAGACGGTGAAAGGATGCGCCTTTAATAAAAAATATGTATTTTACGTTTTCTATAGTTAGTAAGCCAATTTAATAAAAAAAAAGTAAAAATAAAAATCTAAAACAGCTTCACGGTTTATCCCGCACACTGCAAGGTAGGCAGAGGAAACCTAGTGTAAGACACTCTGTTGCTCAATTTTATGCCGAATTCTGGAGGCATTGCGTGTTGAGTAACAGAACTCAACGCCGCGCTTGTCCTCTACACTAGAGCGAAGAAAATGGAAATATAAATTTAAGTAAATATTTCATCTCCTCGAGAGGGGACCGAACCCACAACCAGTCGATTTTACAGTCACATCTTGCGCCACGACTGGCCTCATATAAAAAAAGTAAATGATTAATAAAAAAATTAAGTATCTATACGCACATATAGATACTTCTATATATTATATTTTTAAATGTTATTCTAACTTTGATAAGTATTTAGCTTCATGTTTAGATAAAGAAAGTATTTAAAATTCTAATTTCCAAGGTTAATATATTAATTAACTCAAAAACGTGACTTTGCAAATCGGCCTCCATAAATCCTTGTTTAGATATTTCTTGTATGAACTGTCTTGCTTATTTAAATGTATTTCTGCATTACATTTATTACGAGATCGTTAAGATCTTCACGATTTTAATTAAATTTGTATTGGATGTTCATGTATGTAGTGCAATTTATAAATTAAATCATAAAACTAATTTTATATCGAAATCACTTATTTCATTTAAAATATAGGTAATTAAAAGTGATGATATATAAAAAATTGTAAAACATATTTTACCGTGAGAATTATATTTTGAATCGTCCAATTTCTCCTTATCCGTTTTTCCCGACTGCTAAGGAAGGGTTATGTTTTTCGCGCGTATCTTGTATGTATGTAATATTCTTTATTACCTCGTATCTCCAGAATTGCTGAACGAATTTACATAATTGAAGTATCGTTAGATTCGTCTTAGCAGCCCAAGTGTTCTTAGATAGGTGACGTTAAAAAAACCAACATGGCGGCTGTGTGACGCCATTGAATACCACAATATGGATATCAAATTCAAGAACTCAATACGAGGATTTCAAAAAGGTATATCATAATTATCATTACCATAATGAATCCTAACAAAGAAGTGAAAAATTAAAAAAAAAGTGAAAAATAAAGAAAATAAACAAGCCCAATAGTTAATTAGGAACAGTCGGAACCTCTTTGAATTACTTATAGGTTCCGACTATTGGGCTTGTTTATTTTCTTTTTAGTTTTATGTAGTCGGGGTTTTTGTTTTAAAAATATTTTTTTATTATATACTGTTTTTTTTTTTATATTTAAGGTGAAAATATACTAACCCCTATATTCTCCATAATCTAAGCCTATCCACTTATTAACTTAAGTTACGAAATTTTTTACTTGGTTTTCTAGCTTCACACTATGACATAGCAGTGTAGGGAGGTAGTAGGGCCTGCCCTACTACCTCCCTACACTGCTATGGGAACGGATCCTGGGAACCTAGTATTAAAACGCTCCATTCCCCAAAAGCATTCGTTCCCATTTTCAACCGAATTCTTAAGACATTGCGTGTCGAGTGGCGAAATTCAACGTAGCGTTTTGCCTCGTTACCGGAACAAGGAAATAAATATTTTAAATACGTCATTCCCTTGAATGGGAACCGAACTCGCAACCATCGCGTTTACCGTCACACATGCCCCAGCGCCACGACGGCCTTCCTTAGATATTTAACTGTCGCATTGAGACCTGTCAAGAATATAATTCATTAATGCCAATCCACAAAGGCTGGACTACATTCCGAACGAGAGAGAGCTGTCACTAGCTATCAATACATGTTACTCCGCGACCTTGACACACAGCTCAAGGTCGAAAAACAATGTGATTTAGTTTGTGTGTGATTTAGCTTCGAACATATGCTTCGAATGAACATACATACATATGTGAAAATATTATTTTAATAATAAAAAAAATTACTATTGTTTTTTTTAGTTACACACTGTATACGGCATATAGCAGGATAGTCAGAAAAAACGCAAAAGCGAGTGTTAAGACACTCTGTTCGCCATTAGAACATTTCCGTTCCCCAATTTAAGCCGATTCCATGAGGCGTGTATGGTCAGTAATAGAACTCAACGCCGCGCTCTGCCTTGTTACGAGAGCGAAAATGAAAATATTAAAAATTTTACTCCCTCGAGTGAGAATCGAACAAAATTCAAGTAAAACGATACATAATCGCTCGTATCTTTTGATTGCATTAACTTAGAAGGTCGGTTTTTTTTTCTGGGCTCCAAGGGACCGTAGACTTGGATATTTGATATTATTTTCAGATCGACGTTCTCAAGATAAATGCTCTTAACAGACGGACACACGAACAACAAAGGAATCCTATAAGGGTACCGTTTTTACGGTTTGCGGTACGAAACTCAAAAAATAACCAGTGCCATAATAAAAATTGGTAATTGTTGTAGTAATTTATAATTATTGTAATGTAATATTATGTCTACAAAAAGGAATTAAACAAATTGGTATAATCCTAGCGACATTATTTAATTGCACCTCCATATTTTTTAATAATTAATAGTAACTAGAAAAACATCTTAAAGTCGTTTATATTATTAATAAAACATTTATAAAAATATATCACTATATTATATTATTTTTTCCCACAATTTGTCTCTATGTCTACAGATTAGAGTAAGGTGTATGACTCACAATTACAAATATCGGTCCTTGAACTTAATAGCCATATATGGCGTTTGATTAATTATAGATCTACATTATATATCAACAAAAGGCGGCAAGGTTATATTTTGACATTATTTTTGTAATATGCACACGGATATAGTAAATGTTACCTGTTTTACCCAATATGTGTAGCGGAAGTGCTATTTTTGATTTTTATTGTCTCTGAAATGGATCAAGTGTTAAATCACGATTTGTTTTTATATTTGGAGGTTTTGGAAACTTTGATTATGGAGATTTTGTCATTAGAAATATACTTAGGAAAAATGAATTGCGTATAGATAATAGAAAAGCCCTCGTATAACATTTGAAAAGTTGTGGTTGCATTTGCTATATTATATATTGAGAAATATTTCCTTTGGATAAAGTGTAGATACTAAAATTTGTCTTATATTTATCATCTGTATCACTTAAGACACTTTGTTCCCGTTAAGACATGTTCGTTGCTCACTTTCCGTCAAGCCAACGCCAAGTCTGTCACCAGAACGAAGACATGAATATATAAATATTCCAACTCCTCGAATGGGGATCGAACTCACAACCAGTCGCGTTTATAATAACACACTTGACCGGCCCTTGCACCATAACTGGCCTGGTTAGACTCTTAGTTTAGTTGGTAAGCAAAATTATGGTTAAAATCTTCCAAAATAACATTGTATAAAACTTCAATGCTTGTTTTTTATAAAGACCATATAATGTTGATAATGATTTTTATCGTTTAATGGAATTCGCGGCTCAATAGATGTTATATGTGATAAGAAAACCACGCAATAACCTGTCGCCATTGTAGTCATTACAATGGCGACAGGTTGTGGGTTCGATTACCACTCGACGAAATAAAATAATTAATAATTTCATATTTTCGCCCTTGTGGCGTGGTATCGCATTAGCAAGGGGGTTGAGTCGCGCCACTCAATACGCAATGCTTCCAGAAATCCGCGGAAAGTGGGGTGCGGAGTGTCTTAACACTGGCCTCCTTCTGCCTTATCTGTTACACGCAAGATACAGCGTGAAGCTGATTTTAATGTAATAAGGACATACTGTTGAATCATAATTTTATCAAGCCAAAAAAATATACCTTGCGATCTCATATTATTATTAAAACTATATTTATAGAAATCTGAAACTATACCACAGTTTTCAGATTTTTTCCTGAACTAATACTACCTGTAGGTGCTAACTGCCAAATTTCATAATTCTAGGTGAACCGGAAGTACCCTATGAATTTTGATTTCCGTGATAGTGTCGGAATAATCGTTTTTTGCGATATGTACGACCATATCTTTATTTTAAGTAAATATGGAATTACGTTTTTTATCAAGAAATCGTAGGATAAATATTTGTATATGGTTTGAACTTTAACTCGATATCTCCAAGCGTTCCTGAGATAAAGGATCTTGACAAACAGACAAATAAGAGTTCCTTTTTTCCTTAAAAAATATACTTAACCCTAAAAATAAGTAACTTTCAACGATTACTTATTGTAAACTGTTAAGTGCATTACATTGGTATAAATCAGCATACAATGTTTAACTTTACGTAACAGCACTCGTTTTCCGGCGCTCCCTGCGAGGTCGTTTCTGTAACTTTTGGTGATGTCACTGACCTACACCCACCAAAACGAGAGGGTTCCGCAACCTTCTTATTAAAACAGATTGATGTATTATATAATATTATGTTTGATTTCTGTATATTTTAATAAAAACTTGTTTTTAAAATTAAAAAATTAAATCAGCTTCACGCTGTATCCCGCACACAGCAGGGTAGGCAGAGGGAAGCTAGTGTTAAGACACTCCGTTCCCCACTTTCTGCCGAATTCTGGAGGCATTGCGTGTTGAGTCGCAGAACTCAACGCCGCATTTTGCCTCGACACCAGAGATGGAAATATAAATTTAAGTAAATATTTCATCTCCCCGTGTGGGGAGCGAACCCACAATCAGTCGACTTTAGAGTCACACTTCGTGCCGCTGCGCCACGACTGGCCTCAAATCTTGTTTTAATTTGTGATTTTTGTATATATAATATTTAGTATAAAGAATAAGGGAATAGAAACTGTCGTGTGCGAACGTGAAAACGCGACGGTTGTGACGGCAGCATAAATTATTTTAATTTCTTTTTTCTGGTAACGTGACCAAGCGGGGCGTTGAGTTCCGCCACTGAGCACGCAATATCTCGAAATTTGGGTGGAATGCGGGAAAACGAGTGTTTTAACATTAAGTTCCTTTTGCTTACTGTGTTATATGCGGAATACGGTGAAAAGAAAAAAAATATAGAAACTACTTATCTTTGAAATAGGTTCTAATTTAATTTAAAAAAATATATAGATCATCCATCAGTACATACCACTGCTGTACAGTTTAATATTAATTATCAGTAAGTCATCATAATTTTTTCGAAATATTTTCACATAGCCAAATATTAAAAGCGTAATTGATCGTATGTAAGACAAGTCGGACGGACGTAATAAAAGATTCTTTTAATTGTATACTAATTGAATTATGAAATTTTATAAACGAATAAATTGATTAAAATGGTAGAATAATTTAAAATGTATATGAAATAATAATATGAAGTAATATTTGAAGTCGGATTGAAACAGCGTTGTACGCTAACCCAGAGGAGTTTAAATATTTACTAACTATCAATTTTGCAGTTATAGCTTTTTTTTCGTTTAGCTTCACGCATTTCTCACATATAGCCGGAAAAGCAAAGCAAATTCTCCATTTATTTTTCTATGTTTGAGCCAACGTTCTTTTCTTTTGCTTTACGCTGTATCCCGTACATGGAAGAGTAGGGAGAGGGAACCTGGGAACCTAGTGTATAGTACAGTCCGTTTCCATTAACACATTTCCCTTCCCCACTTTCCGCCGAATTCTGGAAGCATTGCTTGCTGAGTGGCGGAACTCAACAACGTGCTTTACCTCGTTACCAGTGCGAGGAAAACGAAGATTATTAAACATTTCATTTCCCCGAATGGGATTAAAACCCACAACCTGTCGCGATAACAGTCGCAAGTTTGTGTCTCTGCACCACGACAGGCCTCTACCAACGTTCTATGCCTAAAAAAACTTATCCCGCAACTATTATTATTAAATTATCCCTTTTCGGTCTTTTTGTGAATTTAAAGACATTACATATTGAGTGGCGCAACTCAACGCCGCACCTTGTCTTACCAGATGAAGAAAATGAAAATAATTTAAATATAGCTGTCGCGGGGAACGAACTTGCAACTATCGATATATACAGTCAAACAATCACCTTCAAAATAATATTATATAATATAATAGTTTAAAAAACTTTCAATTTCTATAAGTGACTATATCTGTACGAGTATATTAGAACAATGCTTACAAAGAAATCTTTTGTGTAGCACTCAGTATTTTGGGAACTGGTTGCGTAAAGTAGGTGCTTGTAAGCTATTACCATGACAACTGTACATAACGACTTACAATTAGCGACAGTTTTAGTTCTCTTTCAATAGGTAATTTCAAACTTTCTTTACTTTTAAAAGAAAAAGAAATAAGTTCTCACATATTTCTGGCACTAGACAAAATAAGTAATTTTCTTACTTGATAGTAACAAGTAAATAAATAAAATCAATGTATTAAATGTTATTAATAAGATTTATTGTCCTAAAAAATCATTAAATTAATAGCAAAAACCGGAAATAAATATTTATAAAGCGATGAGGAATATTTTCAAAACGCTACATTAATTTTATTCTCAATCTATATTTCATATTCGATTTAGATTTTATTTCAATTGTTGAAAAATCATATCATTACACCGTTTCACATACTTTTTTAAAATATATCTATGCGTATTTTTAATTAGAAAAATCCCACAACCTTCCAAGCAATATAAACTAAAAAAAAACTTAAAACAATATTTACCTTATCACCTTCAGACGTACGGACCAAAATCTTGAGCCTTGGATTGCTTTTTCTATATTCCTTCAAAAGCGCATCGAGTTTATCTCCTCTCGCATCGCCGTCGTACACGAGGTGCGTGCACTCAGCAAAATCAGCCGCGTTCCCCACGTAACATACAAGGCGGGCGGCGCCGGCGCCGGCACCTTCCACCCTCAAAAACGCCGCAACCACGCATACTAACAGAAACCACATGTTTATAATCATATCAAAAATATTTTTCCATCGTTTGTGAAGCGCGTTGGTTCTTCGATCACCGCAGTTAGAGTGGCCAAGTCGCCGTGGTCGGCCGCCGAGATAGCCGCCCCCGCCCAGCGGTCGCAAGGCCACGCTTACTGAGCTTCGGGCACTGTTAATGCTTTCGAGTCACTCATATGTTGTAATGGTGGAATATTTTTAGAATGTATGCGAAATTTATGTTGTGTATGCTACTGGGGTTTTTTTTATATAAATAGTATTTAGGCTTCCAGCAAGTATATATAAGATATAAAAACGAAAAGATACTATTTAATAATATTTTTATTATTATTTGTTATTTGATATGTTCTTGTGTAAAAATAATTTAAATATATATGGAGATATAAATTAATATAGTTATGTCTTAATCAGTACCGATCATACCAATAACACAGTGTAATAAACGACAATGTACCCTATATACAAAAATTATTGCAATTTTGCAATGACTTTTATGTATTTTTGCACAATTACACTACGAATATAGATATTAAATGAATTTCAACATCTGTATACTTTATGCAGATATTTAGCTAAACTTGTTTAGATGAAAACTCGTGTACCAACCCTGAAGAATATATTATATATAGAAAAAAATAAGAATCAAGTTAAAAGCACATAATATATTACGGTAAGCAGAAAGAGGCTAGTGTTAAGACACTACACTCACCACTCCACCAAATTCTACTCATATTACGCGTTGAGTGGCGGAACTCTACCGCGCATTGCTTCGACACCAGAGCGAAAAAATAAAAATATTAGATATTTCATTTCCTCGAGCGGGAATCGAACCCACAACCTGTCACGTTTACAGTCTTCACTTCGTGCCCCAGCATTACGACTGGCTTAACAACATAATAATTCTATAAAACGACACTTTGTCAATATTTATTCTTTACGACATATAAAGAAAATTATCGATACGACTACAATATGATATATTAATAGAATAAGTGATATTATAATCATAAGAAATATCTTTAAATAGTTAGTAACGGTAAACGGCGGTAAGGCCAGGGCTCATATGCCCGGATGAACATTGGTTTCATCGGTTCAACGCACAGACAGAACTACAGTAATATAAATTAATATTTATAATTGTTCCTTATAATGAGAATGTTTAGATAAAATCTATTGTCTTGTAATAATCTGTCCATATTTACATCATATATAAATAAATCCAGCTGGCTAATCGTGTGTCACACGCGATAGGTTGTGGGTTCAATTCCACTTGAGGAAATGAAATAGTTCCTCTCTGGTACCGGGTAAAGCGCGGCCTGAATGAATTCCGTCACTCAACACGCCTCCAGAAGAACAGCCTGAAGCTGAAGAAAAATACCATATAACCATTCCTTCATATAACCTCTCTCGTCCTTCTGTTCAGAAACTAAAAGAAAATACGTGTAGAAAATATTTAACATAACTAGCATTTTAGAAAAAAAATACATTTCATTTGAAACATGAATTTTTATTTTGGAAAATCCCTATACAAATCCTTTTATCTTTTAAGTGAATGTTTTTTAAAACACATTTAATGTTATGTACTTAAACACCATATTAAGCGGCATTGAGTTCCGCCACTCAACAGTCAACGCCTCAAGAATTCGGAGGAAAGTGGAAAATAGAAGTGCCTTAATGGGTATGGAGTGTTTTGACACTTAGTTCTCAGGTTCCCTCTGCCTTCTATACTATTTGCGGGATACAGCGTGAAGCTAAAAGAAAGAAGAAAAAACATATTTTTTTGTATTAAGCGTGTGTTTTCGCTACGTGATACTTACTGTAACGCTTCGATCTGGTTACATCACAAAAACTGTTCCGGCTGTGATCTGATCCTTCTAAATCTGTCCCTGACATTATCATGACAGCTGAACAATGGTGTAAAATTACATTATTGTTGTTTATTGAAAAACAAGACGCTATTATAAACATCTAATATCACCTTTTTTTCTTATTATGTCAGTACAAATGTATCACATTTAATGAATTTTGTGATACTAGCAAGCCACACGCGGCTTCGCCCGCTTGAAGTCATTGTTATATTATAGTAAAATTATACAAAATATTTACATAAATTGTAGCCTATGTGTTATTCTGATGGAAAAGCTACATTACTGTAAAATTTCATCTAAATCCGTTCAGGAGGTTTTCCGTGAAAGCGGAACAAATATCCATCCTTACAAACTTTTATATATTTCTTATATAGTTAGATAGAATTTTGAAGTTTTGTAGACCAAAACCTCAAATTTCCATTGTGTAGATTTTTTTTTTCTAGGCAAATATTTACGTTTCCTCTCTCTGATAACGAGACAAAGTACGGCGTTGAGTTCCGCCAATGAACACACAATGCCTCCAGGATTCGGCAGAATGTGTGGAACGAAGTACTTTAATACTAGGTTTTGTTTTCTCTATTATTATTATGTTTTTTCTGCCTATCCTATTACATGCAGGACACACACACAGTACGTAAAAGCTAAGCTAAAATATCATCCACATTATATGGATACGTGGCACTCCACTATTCTACAATTCTAGTAGTAGGAACTTCCTTCCACGCGCCACGCAACTGTGAAATGACCTACCTGCGGCAGTGTTTCCAAGTCGATACGATCTGGGTTCCCTCAAAAAGCGCATTTATCTCCACCTAAAAGGCAGGCAACGCACCTGTACCTCCTCTGGTGTTACACGAGGTCGTGGGCGGTGAAATGATCACACTTATTATACGCTTGTACGTGACCCGTTTGCCTTGTTTTTTCTAAATATATATATTACCTTATTTTTTTTATAGTTTCTTGGTGTATCCCGCATATGGCATTGTACGCAGAGGAAACTAATATTGAGAAATTCGGTTCCCATTAAAACACTTTCGCTTCCTATTCTCCGTCAAATTCTGGTGGCATTGCGTGATGAGTTGTAAAACTGACAAGCGAGAGCAAAAAAATAAAAATATTAGTTATTTAATTTCATCGAGTAGGAATCGAACCCACAACCTGCGTGATTAGTAGTCGCATGCTTGTGCCCCTGCGCCACGAGTCACAACTGACTATAACTATATTAACTTATGCCCAAGTAAATAAATTTTAATCGTTCAGACGATAAACTTGACGTTGACTTGATAGTATCAATGTATGTCTTGATAGTATCAGTGTGTATTTTATGTCTTGTGCTGTCTTTATGAGTATTTTTTTATTAGTAAAAGGCCACAATATATTTTTTAAATTTGATAGACATATTTAACATTTTACATCAATTCTGTTTAAACCCAGCGAGACTTTCATACCCATTTCAGGATCCTATATCAGCCAGCACTTATAAAACTTGACAAACTTAAGTTTGCGGGAGAATGCATTTATTTTGTATGAAATGAATTATAAATATAAATTTGTAAAATTTATTTATTTATTTATTTTTTTTTAAATGTAAATTTTAATATTTTTTTAAACTTAAAAGGCATATTTTAACATTTTACATCAATGTTAGCCACATTTTAGTTATTTTAAAGTACCTAATAGCGTTTGGTTTTCCTTTAAATAATACTTGCACAAGATCTACGGTTACGGGCTTACCATTTTCCTTATAGATATAAATATTTTCTAAAGTAAGTATACACATATACGGTATCAGGTTACTTTATTATACTACTTATAAGCATCTGGCAACGTTACTTGATAAGTTCAGGTAAATTTTAAATGATTTATGACAATGTATGACAATGTAACATTTCTTTTCTTCAAAAATTGCCAATGGATGGACTAACACTACAGAAGAGAAAATCAGAGCATTTGCTAAATACCTATCCCGTGTATTCAAGCCAAACATGTTTGTGAAAAGGCGGAGGCAGAGGTTGAGAATAATTTAAACTAATATAAGATTTCCAACTTTCTCTACCACCCAAAACCATCACAGTTCGTGAGATTAGGTAAACCCAAAGACTACTTACTCAAAAACAATAAGTCTCCAGGGTTTGACCTGATAAGCAAATAAATATTATTATAGTTTGAGGGTTTAATACTTCCTACGTTCAACACTTCCCATAGTTACGTATCAAAAGTTCATTATAATGATGGTTCACAAAGCGGATAAACTACCATATACTGCAAGCTCCTACAGACGAGTTAAAAAAAAAGGAAGTCACACAAAACCACTAATTTTGATTGAGACACTACCACTCTATCATATAGCAAGTTCATAGAGTTTGTATCATTTCCATCTACAAATACAGTATAAGAAATACCTTCGAAAATAACGATATTGCTCTGCGGTCCTCCTAGATTTCTAACAAACGTTCGACAAAGTTCGGCGCAAGAGACTTCTCTGCAAACTGAAAAAAACATTTCCACACAGCTACTTTCTGTTGATGAATTCATACTTATTATAATGCATATACCAAATTAAAGTGGATGGGGAGTGGATCCTACGTTCATGATATAAAAGTAGGCGTCCCTCAAGGATCTATATTATACCCGTTACTATACACATTGTACACATCCACTGTTTTCGCTAGTAACAAAAACACTAAACTAGCATTTGCAACCCACCAAAATGGCTTTAATAGAGTAAGCAACTGGCTTCAAAAGTGGAAAATTAAAGAAAGTTCATACTAACAAAAGACAGTCCACCAGCTAGATTATGAAACAACTATCTATCACAGAATGATACAATCAGCCTTGTAATGCACAAAACAAATTGGAAAAAACATATAAACATAAAAACAGATAAAGTCAATTTACGACAGTCTTATCCACGGACAACAAGCATCTAATCTACAGAACCATCCTTTAGCTAGTATGGATTTCTGGAATCCAATACTTGGGAATGTGAAGTTGAATGAAGTAAGGCTCTTAGCTAAAAGATATAAAATCTAGCTAAGGAATCACCTCAATACCTTCGCATATGTCCTTTTTAATATCAGTTACCAAGATATCCAAGAGTTAACCTCTAGGAATTGATAACAGTTGCTTCCATTGTGAAGCTCCCTGGCAAAACATGATACCAAATCTCTTCATACTCATCGACTGATTACAGATCATGTAACAAAAAACAATTATTGAGTGGGAATCGAACCCACAACCTGTCGCGTTCACAGTCACACGCTTATGCTCCTGCGTCACCCAATTAATAAAATGATCTTATTAATAGATAAACACACAAACAATTTATAATCTTTATATGTATAGTAATTTGCAATAATCTTCTGTCTTATCATGACACAGCACTATGCAAAATCTTATCGTAAGCAATGACAACGTAAAAATACGGATAGTGATGTATTTTTACAGTTGATATTAGTCTATAAATATTTGGTGTATGAAAGTATGTGGTTCTCGGGTAAAAAATTTCGCAGAGTTCGATGTGAAAATATAGACGAGCTATTGGCAGTTACTAGTGAGTGACCTCTTGTTATTTAGTGAGTGTTGTTTTATAGTGAATATAATGTGTTTTTTCAAGTGACATTTTTAGGAGTTCTCTGGTGTTATATATATTTGTATTTATTTTTATTTTTTTTGATTAAATAAAAAAAATACGTAAGCTCCACAGCAGGGTAGGCTGAGGGAACCTAGTATTAAGACATTCCGTTCTCTATTTCCCGCCGAGTTCTGAAGGCATTGTGTGTTGAGTGGCTTTGCCTCGACACCAGAGCGAAGAATTGAAAATATAAATGTAAATATAATAAATATCTCATTTCCTGGAGTGGAGATCGAAGCCACAACCAGTCGATTTTACCGTCATACCTTAAGATGTTATTAAATATTTTTCAAAAGGATTTTACCATAAAAAATTCTTACTACTATTTACATATTATATAAAAAATGTTGTTTGCTATACTATTTGTAGATGGAAATGATGAGATAGTGAAGGCACTTCAAGTGAAGGCGCCCCTAGTGAGCTACACCGTAATAGACGGCCAATGTCTACGTATGGACTTAGATATTGAGGGAAGACATTTATCGCATTGCTTTAAACTAGGGGTCGAACAGGAGATGGAGAGGAGGGATGGCCAAAAGGTATCGCTAAAAAATTTTTTTTTTCAATACAAAAGTATTACAAATATAATTTTATATTTATTTTTAATTTGTTAATTTTTATTTCAAGATACATGTACTCGTATATGTGATGTAGTATCAATAAAAAAATAAAATAAATCAGCTTCACGCTGTATCCCACACACAGCAGGGTAGGCAGAGGGAACCTAGTGTTAAGACACTCCGTTCCCCACTTTCTGCCGTATTCTGGAGGTATTGCGTGTTGAGTGGCAGAACTCAACGCCGCGCTTTGCCTCGACACCAGAGCGAAGAAATGGAAATATAAATTTAAGTAAATATTTCATCTCCTCGTGTAGAGATCAAACCCACAACCAGTCGATTTCACAGTTACACTTTGTGCCCCTGCGCCACGACTGGCCTCAAGTAGTAGTAGTTTCAATCACTTTAATATTTTCAGCACTAAATTCCTATGAGGCAGATTTGACTCACAATCTCACGTGCTATCAGTCACGTCATCCTTCTATTGCATCACAATTGCATATTTTTATCATATATTTATGTTTTTAAATAAAGAATTGACCTTTGTTATAATTTCTAATTATAGTCATTTGTTTTCATTTATTTGTTATCGGGATATATATTTGTAGTAACTTTTGGCAAGTGCTTTATCGTATCTTTATTTCGAAGTATAATAGAGGTCAGTCGTGGCATAGGGGCACAAAGTGTCACTGTTAACGTGACAGGTTGTAGGTTTGATTCCCATTGGAAGAAATGAAATATTAATATTGTGGTTTCTTCGTTCTGGTATCGAGGCAAAGCCCGGCGTTGAGTTCAGCCACTCAACACGCAATGGCTTCATTATTTGACGGAAAATAGGTAATGTCTTAACGCTACCCACCCACACCCTCTGCCTGCGCCGCTCTGTGCGGAATACAGCGTGAGGCAAAAACAAGTTTTTGTGTTTTAACATTTTTTAAAGTTCCACACTTAGGAAAGAAAAATACTTATTTAGAAAAGGTATAAAAATTTGAACGTAGCGGGACTCGAACCCGCGCCTCCTGGAAACCGACCAGGCGGCGAATGGCGGATTTGAACGTATGGCTTAGTGGTCAGAGCACCTGGTCGGTTTCCAGGAGGCGCGGGTTCGAGTCCCGCTACGTTCAAATTTTTATACGTTTTCTAAATAAAGATGTATTAAAATATTATAAGTTTTCGTTCACACACTCAACGAAAATACAAAACATTTCATTTCAATTTGGTGAAAAATGGGGAACGGAGTGTGTTAACACTAGGTTCCCTCTACCTGCCCTTCTGTGTGCGGGATACAAAGACAACAAAAAAATAATCACGTCTTTTCGAAAACGTCCTACCGATACAACAAAACACATTTCATTACACAATTTATCGCCATCTTTAAAATATTAGTGGTATAACCGTTTTGGTGAAATGAATTATGTTCCAATTTCTCGTATCTGTACTTAAATATGGTGGTCATAATAAGTACAAGTTATATGCAAGTTATAAATTAATGTACGTATATAAATGATGGGCCAGTCGTGGCACTGTTCAAGTTGAGGAAATTAAATATTTAATATGTTCATTTTCTTCGTTCTGTTGTAGAGGGGCGGCGTTGAGTTCCGCCGCACAATACACAATTGTTCGAAGATTCGGTGGAAAGTGGAAAACAGAGTGTTTTAACACTAGTTTCCCTTTAACCCCGCTATAAGCGGGATGCAGTACTTAAATTAAAAACTTATAATGAAACAAACAACTGTACCTCGTAGTAGAAAGAAAAAAATAGGTACTATAATAAAGTATAGAAAATTAGCCTGATTCAAAAATAAGGATTGCTTTCTATTGTAACAAAAACATCAATTCCACATCAGATTATTAATAATAATTAATATAAAAATAAACAAAATAAAGAAAATATCATTTTAGATAATGATTATAAAGATAAATTGACTACAAAATTAAATAAATAAGTGACATGACTTGTACAATTAGCGACTTACTATAGTAATTAATCGAAGATATCCAAAAACAATTAATCCTTATGGATACGTCAAAAAAATCAAATCAGCTTCACGCTGTATCCCGCACACAGGAGGGTAGGCAGAGGGAACCTAGTGTTAAGACGCGCTTTGCCTGACACCAGAGCAAAGAAAATAAAAAAAATGATGGATTTATGAAATATTTCATGAAAATGAAATAAAAATATTCAATATTTCATTTTCTCGAGTGGGAAATCGTACCTACAACCAGCCGTATATACTGTATAGCGAGATATTTTGCCATTATACTTCCGTAAAAACACCGTAAAAAATAACTAACAATATATTAAATACAGTATAATAACCGTATTTTTCTACTATGTTTTTCAAATTAGTCAATTTCAAAATTTAAAAAAAAACATAGCAACTAAAACTGACACGAGAAGTACATTGAACTCTTTTATCTGTCATTTAAGATTATTGTTTATCCTTTAGATAATTTAATATGAACAACAAGTTTAGTGACGTACCGTACGTAATATATATAGGTCTAGTTAATATCACAATATAGTCACGAGACGTATAAAATAATAAAAATTATATATATTTTTAGATATCACAAAAACATACATACATATATTTTAAAATTATATTTTTTTAATTACTTTATAGTTTTTCTTATCTTCTCGGCGAGTTCCGCTCATTTCGCTGCTCTTAATCAACATTATCGAATCGTAAAAACGACAAAATAAAATTAAATTTAAAAAACAATAAGGTATTTTTTTACATATTGTAGCTATAATATAATACATATATTCTCAAATTGCTTACACAAAACTATTTTATAAATAAAATTAAAATAAATAAAAAAGTAAACAGATTCCATCCCTCACCTGTATTCCGTCCGTCGACTATAAGGCTTCTACACTACTATATGGTTGCTTATTAAAAATTAAATCAACTCCACGCTGCATCCCGCACACAGCAGGGTAGGCAGAGGGAACCTAGTGAACACTTCATTCCTCACTTTCCGCTGAGTTATGGAGGCATTGCGTGTTGAGTGGCGGAACTCAACGCCGACACCAGAACAAATAAATAAAAATATAAATGTAAGTAAATATTTAATTTCCTTGAGTGGGGATCGAACCCACAACCAGTCGATTTTACAGTCACATTTTGTGCCCCTGAGCCACGACTGGCCACAATGGTTGCTTATAAGAAAACGCTATATATTTATTGAGCTTAGTAAACTTTTCATGCATTTCTATCTTATTCTTATATTATCCTACAAAACCAAGTAGCAAAACCTGTTCCTTAATAATAGTAAAAAATACGATATCCCATTTTTATTAAACTAAAAAAGCTCTGTGAGGCCGTCGTGCCGCAAGGACACAAGAGCGTCACTGTAACGAGACGGTTGTGGGTTCAATCCCCACTCGAGAGAGTGGATTATTATCTTTTAATATTTTCGTTTCTTCTTTCTGGCACCAAGGCAAAAATCCCCGCGTTGAGTTTCGCCACTCAACACGCAATGCCTCCTAAATTCGGGGAAAAGGGAAGAACGAAGTGTCTTAACACTAAGCTCTCTCCCACTGGTATACAGCGTGAAGCTGATACATATGTATTTCATTTTAATCTATTATCATAAAAAAATTAAAATAAATTATATAACTAGTAAATGTACTTATGAAATTCTGATAAATTGGTTGTCACAAATATATCGACGGATTAAGGTCACGTTCGTTTAAGCGATATGTTTCGTATGGATAATCCACTTGCTTAATATATACCTAAGAACGCAGTTTTACTTGTTCATTTTAGTTTTTTTAAATCTTTTTCATACTAAATGTATATAAATATACATTGCTTTTGAGTTTAATTTTATTGTTCATTATAAAAATAATTAGATATGTTATTTTCGGTTTTACTATACATATTTTTTGTATTTTAGTTGTATTTTTACTAGTTTTATAATCCTGATTTGAGTAATATGCAATAAAAAATCTAAATTCTTAATTATTAATGTAACAAAGAAAAATATTTAAAAAAAAATCTTTATTTCATATTATATATGTATTAAATAATATGTTCCCGGAATAAAACTCATTGTAATCTACTTTCACTTTACAATGAAATCAAAATTTATATGACATGCAATAAGCATTTTATTATATGCATGTTTTTTTGTGTTTCTAACAGGTTCTGTCCTGACGTAATTATTAAAAAAAAAATTCTGTAATATTTTTTAAGCTTCACGCTGCATCCCGCATACAACGGAGAAGGCAGAGGAAATCTAGTATTAAAACACTCCGTTCCCCACTTTACGAATTTTCAAAGCGTTACGTGTTGAGTGGTGGAACTCAACGCCGCGCTTGCCAGAGCGAAGAAATCAATATATAATAAAGCATAATTCTTTCCCTCGAGTGGGGATCGAGCCCACAACCTTCACATTGACAGTCACGTGTTTGTAACACTGCTCCACAGCGGCCTCTATAATATAATAATATTTAATGATCTTAAATGAAAATTGTTATAAACCATCGCAGCAATGATCTACATCAAAATAATTTAACAGTAAAATTCGAAAAACTGAGAGTAGGCACTTGTCACGTTTTTACACTGTCCAATGTCCTAAATTCTTATATTTTTTATTTATTATAGGTAAAAATAACATACACTCTAGAAGGTGATAGCGTATTGAAACAACTGATTAAGATGCCAGATGGAAAAATCGCGTATTTTAGAAGAGAATTCTATGACGACGAAGTTAAAATGGTAAATGTCCAATTATTTTTTTTCATTTAAAATTATAATCTACATAAACAGCCATAAGCTGTGACACCAATTAAACTAATACACAATTGTATGGTTCTATTTAAATTGTATAATATAAAATCAAATCAAATCAGCTTCACGCTGTATCCCGCACACAGCAGGGTAGGCAGAGGGAACCTAGTGTTAAGACACTCTGTTCCCAACTTCTGCTGAATTCTGGAGGCATTGCGTGTTAAATGGCAGAACTCAACGCCACGCTTAGCCTCGACACCAGAGCGAAAAAATGGAAATATAAATCTATCTAGTGGGGATCGAACCCCCAACCAGTCGGTTTTAAAGTCACACTTTGTGCCGCTGCGCCACGACTGGCCTCAATAAGTAACATAATATATTAATAGTATAATAGTAGTATTATTTGTTGTTTTCAGACGGTGACGATGGACGGCACGAACCACTGCGCTACGATATACTACGAAATTGTACTGTGATAATCTAATTATTTATTTATAAATCATTTATATTTAGTTGTACATAATAAATAAAAATTTTCATTTAACACTTCGTTATTATATTATATTTTTGTAAATTAAGAAATAGAATTATAAAATAACTAACCCAATAAAATAAATGCAGTATCTAACTATTTCGTCTTTTTTTCCACCACTAAGGAATTTACCTTATAATAAATTATTACCAGAATTCACTACCAAATATTCAAAAACATATATTTAAATATTAAAATTAATAATATTTCCCAACACAATTATATACATTGATACAGATACTAATTTGCCTAATGTAAAACATAATACAACTCATTTAAATCTATTTTACATCATTTAAATAAACACATAAAAATAGCATTCCGATGATCCAGAGACAACTAAAATCGATAATATATGTGATTCGATTTTAGAATCGATTAAAATAACAATGGTATAATATTATTTATGGAACTGGAGCAGTTTGAACATATTATAATTAAGTGTTAAATTATTTCTATTATACGATATGATTCTTTATATTCTAGTCGAAGAGGTCAAAGTTCTTCTATCTTGTTCTTCGAACGAGAAATAGTTATGTTTTCCTAATATAAATAATAAACATTTTAAAAAAGTTGCTGCTCAACCTTGAATATCACGCATAAAAAAAATGTCATGTTAAGAAATTTAAAATCATAAAAAAAAATATAAAATGTTTAATAGTATAAAATGTTTTTTATAATTTTGTTTGTTATTACTGTATACATTTTAAAATCCCATTGACATTCAATCTCCACAACAATTTTTACTAATAGAACTTATAGATTTGCTGGATTGTCTTATCCCGTGGTATCATGTCTAAAATGCATTGATAAAATTTTACTATTGCACTATGTATTAGTAGATTATTTTTTAAATAAAGAAAAATATAGACATCAGTCGTGGTGCAGGGGCGCAAGCATACGACTGTAAACGCGACAGGTTGTGGATTCGATTCTCACTCTAGGATATTCAATATTAAATATTTCATTTCAGCTCATTGATTTTAATTTAAGCTGATTTATTCCAGAAAATTAAATATTAAATATTTAATTGTGAGGTGTGTTATGTATTTTTATTTCCTCGCTCTGGTAAAGAGGCGAAACTGGTAACACGCAATGCCTCGAAATTTCAGCGGAAAGTGTATCTATTATCTTTACACTAGGTTCCCTCTGCCTACCCTGTTGTGTGCGGGATACAGCGTGAAGCTGATTTATTTTGATTTCAGGTTTCCTCTGCCGAAATTGTTATACGCGGGATTACAGCGTTAAGCCAAAAAAATAACTACTATAGCCACATAATATATACAAACAACAAAGTTTTTTGTACATATCATAACAACTTATTTAAATCCTTTAATAAAATCTTTTGTTATAATAAAGCAATACGGCCCCATATAAGTCATCTACTCATATAGCTATTATAATAATAACTTAATGCGAGCTCAGAATCAGCTTAGCTACGGCCCTCCCACCATTGTGTCGTTTTATCTAATATCTTTAAGTAAAGAGGTCAAACTGCCAACCGTATTACACGTTATAATATATACTAGTACATAACGTGACCATTTTTTGTTCGGCTCAAAACAGGACATTTTAGACTGGATTTCGTTTTTTAGGGTGGCTTTTGCGGTTTTTGTAGGGATGTGCGTTCGGTTTTTTTTGTATGGCTTTTGTTTTTTGAGATATAATTTTTCTAGATGTTTCATAGTGTTTTCGTTTTTTTTTCGGTGATTTTTTTTTCAGCTTCACGCTGTATCCCGCACATTGCAGGGTAGGCAGAGGGAGCCTAGTGTTAAGACAGACACATCGTTTCCCACTTTCTGCTGAATTATGGAGGAATTGCGTGTTGAGTGGCAGAACTCGACGCCGTGCTTTGCCTCGACACCAGAGCGAAGAAATGGAAATATAAATTTAAGTAAATATTTTTTCTCCTCGAGTGGGGATCGAACCCACAACCAGTCGGTTTTACAGTCACACTTTGTGCCGCTGCGCCACGACTGGCCTCAAATTCTGGCTTCGATGAAATTGATATTTTAATAAAAAAGTTTATGACACTTATTTCAACCGACCAAATTTGCTGCCTTTATTGGGAAAACGAGACATTTGTAGGTAGCACGTTTTGAGACACCGGGATACACTTGCGTGCGAAAAACGAGACAGTCCCGTTCAAAACGGAACGTCTGGTCACGTTACGTACACACGAGCTTAATTCATAGCTTCACACATTTTAAAAACAAAGTAAGCTCCATTAATTTAAAAATATATATTTTTTCTTACTCGTGTTATTTTTTTATATAATATAATTTCAACATTACAATGTAAAATTCGTTAGCTAAATTCATGTATTCATAAAATAAATTAACTTTTATGTCTCAATCTGTTTTAAAATTTTTGTCTTGAATTAAAGTTCAACAAATGTATCTTTTATGTGTGCAGGTTTTTCTCTGCGTAGAATAAGTTTGACTTATAATGAGCCTAGTAGTTGAGGGTTCAAATAAGAGATGCTCAAGTTCAAATGGTATACATTATATTAACTTCATATAAACTTATTAAATCAAAACAAAACAGCTCATGTTGTATCCCACAGCAGAGGGAACAGCAGAGAAAACCTAGTCTTAAGATATGCCGTTCTCTACTTTCTGCTAAATCTTTGGAGGCATTTGCTGTTGAGTAGTGGAACTCAACCGCGGGCTTTTGCCTCGTGGCCAAAGCTAAAAAAGGCTATTCAGATTCAAACTTACAACTACGTTAACAACACCACATTGACATCTATCATTATATAAATAATTTTAAAAAGAATATTTGTAATAATACTTTGTATTGTTACATAAATAATGTCAAATACTCGGTGCTTTCGCGGAGTAGCGGTACAACATGTGGGTCAACAAGACTCGCCTTTTGGGGAACCGCTAAAGGTACCAGATTTCGCTCGCTTTTTGACAACTTGCGTAATTAAACTACATGTCGTGTCAAATAGAGTGAGTTGTCATGTCTATACTTTAAATGAAACAATATATCAATACTCGTCTATACTAGATGTCGACTTTTTTTTTACCATTCCATATTTCATCATCTCACGTTTATTTATTAGATAATATTTTTTACACTACACTTTGTCAAATTAGACTTTTTTTTTATGAAATTTCGACTACTGGAAGGATACAAATAATGGGAAAATATTCTTAAACTACCATGTATCTAAACGATACTATTTTTTTTTAATGAATATGTACAAATTGAGGCCAATTGTGAGGCAGGGGCGCCAGTGTGTGAGTGTAAACACTTATCGTGGGTTCCCCACTCGAAGAAATGAAATATTTATTTAAATTTATATTTTCATTTCTTCACTGTCGTTGCACTACTCAACATGCAATGCCTCCGGAATTTGGTGAAAAATGAGGAACAGAGTGAGAGAGAGAGAGTACCCTGTTGCGCGGGAAACAGCGTGAAGCTGTTTGTTTATTACAAGTTCTAAATTTAAATTTGCCATCTATATTCCAAGTGTCACAATCATTTAAACATTATTCTCAGGACAAAATTAATCGATTACTGTATTAAAAAAACTTGTACGTGACTTATCGATGCATAATATCGATTTCTTTACATTTGTTCTTAGTCACGCGCCGTTAGCTTCGGCGCTTCCTATGGATAACGTTACACGTCGGTTTTCTTTTGCCTTATTATATTAATTACATAATTACTATATATCCAATTACATTGTAGACTAACGTTTTTAAATTAAACTTTAATTTGTACAATTTTTTTTTTGTTTCATCTTATATTCCCGCAATTGAGACCGGTTGGGGCGCAGCGGCACGAGGTGTGACTGCAAAACCGACTGGTTGTGGGTTCGATCCCCACTCGAGGAGATGAAATATTTACTTAAATTTATATTTCCATTTCTTCGCTTGGTATCGAGGTTAAGCGCGGCGTTGAGTTCTGCCACTCAACACGCAATGCCTCCAGAATTCGGCAGAAAGTGGGGAACGGAGTGTCTTAACACTAGGTTCCCTCTGCCTACCCTGCTGTGTGCGGGATACAGCGTGAAGCTAATTTAATTTTAATTTTAATTCCCACAAATAGCAGGGTAGGCAGAGGGAACCTGGAGGCCTAGTTTTAAAACACTGTATTCATCACTATCCGCTCGTTAAGTGGCGAAATTCAACGCTACGCTTTATCTTGTTGCTAGAGCGAGGAAATGAAGATACTTTTATAATTATTTCATTTCCTCGAGTGGGAATCGAACCCACAAGCTGACGCGCTTACAATCGTATGCTTGACCTAGTGCCACTACTGGCCTGGAATTTCCACATAAATAATATGTCGTTGTAGATAACTATTTATTTATAAATTATTTTAGTTTATATTCTAAATATCCTTAATAATATAACTTGACTTGACCTATAAAAATTTGATCTATTTACCTATTAGAATAGTAAAGACTGATTTAAATCGTAAGGACTTATATGGTATCTAGTCAAAACGTTCTTGATATTTAGATTATATATGTTGAAAACAGAATTTGCATATACCTTGCAACCGCCGTGTAAAATGTTTTTATCGAAAATTTATTCTGAACGTCGTCGTATAAAAAAAAATATTTACGATGTAATTGTTAAAATCGAGTGAATATTTTATGAGATATTGCAGAATCGAATGTTTAAATGCTCTGGACCTACTTAAGGTTTGAGCAAGTGGCTCTAAGGCATATTACATTTATTTTACTCATTTTACCAAAAGATAGAATTTTATAACGCAATATTTTAGTCTATATTCGTAATTATGTATAAAATTATTCAAATAAATCAGCTTCACGCTGTATCCCGCACACAGCAGGGTAGGCAGAGGGAACCTAATGTTAAGACACTCCGTTACCCAGTTTCTGCCGAATTCTGGAGGCATTGCGTTTGAGTGGCAGAATTCAACGCCGCGCTTTGTCTCGACACCAGAGCGAAGAAATGGAAATATAAATTTAAGTAAATATTTCATCTCTTCGAGTGGGGATCGAACCCACAACCGTCGCGTTTCAGTCACACTTGTGCCCCTGGGCCACGACGGCCTCAATTATGTATAAACAGTCAAATTCCTTTAATGAAACGTATGATTTCGAATAAGGGTAACGCCTCGAACTGTATTTACTACTTACAATACATAATAATTAATTACTTAAATTCATATATTATTAGTAACCAAATACAAATATACGATATATGTGACGAAATTGTCTGAAATGGAGTCATGTAGGAATTTAAAGTTATTAATAAATTTGTAATATTATGAATGGTAATAAAATAGAAAAAAAATTGTTTCAGTGACTTCCGTCACTCAACACGCAATGTCTGAATCTGGAGCGACAAGCAGAGAACGGAATATCTTGACACCAGGATCTCTCTACCAATCCTGCCATATGAATAGATCGTGAAGATTTAGGCTCCATTCAATTATTCATTTCATATTATTTCTTCGCTTTGGCGTTGAGGCAAAGCGCGGCGTTAAGTTTCGCAACTCAACACACAATGGAAGAAGTCCAGAATCCAGCGGAAGGTGAGGAACGGAGTGTCTTAACACTGAGCTCCCACTGCCTACCCTGCGGCCTGAGGAATACTGAAACAAAATGTATATAAACACAAAAAAATATTATGAACTATCACATTTTTGTATATTACAACTGAAAAAAACAATTACTAAAAAAAATACTACTGTAACGTCACTATAAATACGCAAGCACCATCAAATGCACTTTAAAAGTCATCGTATTAATTATCAACTTATCTTAATGTAAATATCTTTGTGTGTCAGTCAGCCCGAAAGTGTCTCAGTAATCTAGTAACATTAGGCAATAACAGACTGGAGCAGCGACAGATTATTTACAGTCATAAATCATACTATTATATTTGAGGCCAGTGCCGAGGATAAGGTTGGTGCTAGGTTCCCTCTGTCTACCCTGCAGTGTGTGGGATTCAGCGTGAAGCTGATATATTTTATTTATGATTATATTTATATGTATATATTTAAATTGCTTATATTAAAATTAATTTCAAAGTCAAAGTCATTATAAATATGAATAATTTTATACATATTATTATATTCAAAATAATAATCGGTTCTAAATTGAGGAAACAAGCGGCGTTGAGCTCTGCCGTATACGTGATTTTGAACGGTGTCTTGACACTCTTTTTGTACCTCTGCCTATCTCGCTATGCGGGATAAAGCGCGAAACTTAAAAAAAATAATTATCCTTGAAAAAAAAAACTTGGAAAGGTTCTTTAATTTTACTTACTTCATGCACCCACAAGTTACATAGAGACAAGTTATTGGCACACATTCAAATTGTGTCAAGGACAAAAAGCACAATGTAGTATCCGTGACCTATAAAAGAATGAAGTAAAAGTATGTATTTTAAATTATTGTGGAGTTAAGCTGCTATTATTATTTTTATTATGTTTTTGTTCCTTATTATTGTGTGAATTGAACAATAAAGTATAATTTTTTTTAGCTTCACGCTGTTTTCCGCATATAACACAGGGGTGGGCAGAGGGAACCTAGTGTTAAGACACTCCGTCACTCCGTTTCCCAATTTCCGCTGAACTTTCGAGACATTGCGTGTTGAATGGTGAAACTGAACAGCGCGCTTTGTCTTGTTACCAGAGCGAAGAAATAAAAAAAAACTAACAAATAATTATTCATGCCTCCGAATGGGAACCTCATCCACAACCGTCGCGTTAACAGTCACACGCTTGTGCCGCTAAAATTATTTACTTACTTGTAATATACTTCTGCTGAAACAGATATATAGAATGATATACGATCAAGTATTGATATAGACGAAATAAATAATTTATTTATAAGCTCAATCTTTTACCTATTGGTATACTGTGAAGAACGAGACTTTTATAAGGTACCTTAATCTTACTCGTTTAGAAAACATATAAAAAAATTTAACGTAGCGGGATTCGAACCCGCGCCTCCTGGAAACCGACCATTATACGTTTTCTAAATAAGTATTTTTCAATTGTAAGTGTGGAATAACACTTTAAAAATATTCAAAATACCTTAATCTTACCCTTACCTTTACATTAAATTTAAATACAAATTTATATTCATTAAATATAAAAAGAAATTATGTATATTTTTTTTCTATAATATTGTTTATGTTTTGCTTTAAATAGTTTTCTCTTGTAATATACGGAATCCTAAAAAAAAATTCACACATGACCGGAATCGTGTGATATTCGGTAAGCCTTAAAGTGTTGTATTGGACAAGAATAATGGCCTTTACTTCTTTTTTGTCGCGGAATCTGGATGGACTACTTTCGAAAACGTAATATGACCTAAATTCAGTGTAAATCAACCACATCTATAATAACTTACGCAAAACATCGTATGCGTTGTTACAGTGTTGCTAGTTTTATTTGTAAAAAAGTTATAATTACAAAAATAAAAAAATTAAAAAAAAATTAGTAAAAAAATTGAGTATATATTTTTTACTAATGTGTTATTTGCATTAATTGTACCAGTGTTGCCATTTAAAATAATATATTCTTATCTAGTTTCAGTCAGGTAATTAAATATAAACGGTAAATAATAAATTAATTAAATTTTGTGATAATAAATCTATACTTAAATATATTTTTTTCACTTTCAACATAATAATATAAAAACTAGAATACAAGAGGAAAAGAAAAAAATAGAGGGTCAGAGAACTTGTCGGTCTTATCAATAATAGATTAGCGGTTATTTGGTTTATCTGTATTAAACTAACAAAAACTTATATTAACATGTATCTATTTATATAAAAAGATATCGCACATATTATATCAGCCTGTTTTAGTTATTTTACTTAGAGCTATCAAAATCTCTATCTAAAAAACGAAATCTTCTTTTAAAATATTTTTTCTAAATATTTTAATAAAGATAAATTAAAATATGATATTTGAGGCCAGTCGTGGCATAACGCGACTGGTTGCGGGTTCGATCCCCACTCGAAGAAATGAAATATTTATTTACATTTATATTTCCATTTCTTCGCTCTGGTGTCGAGGCAAAACGCGGACTCAATGCGCAACGCCTTCAGAGTTTGCATAAAAATTTTATGTAATATCTGGCAACATTATAGTAAATATTCAAAAATTTATTATGATTGACCTCATCCATCAACCTCATACTACGAGTCCAACGTGCAATAAACTATATTTTGCACTAATTAGATAAGACTATTAAGTGTGAAATAGCAAATAGACCATTCTATAATCGGTTAATTGATTTTGCTGTCAAAATAATCAAACATTTTTTTTAATATTAATGTCATTTTTTTTTATATGCTATGTATTTGGTTTATATGCTATGTAAATACGGTATTGCGGAGTTTTTTAGATTTAATAAAATTTTATATTTTAATCATACAACGTAATGACATATATTTCAATATATTTGCAGCGCACGCGCTTAAACCAATTCGATGGTGTTTCTTATTATTGTCATTTCGTTATTTAAGGCTAACTAAAACTTACATAGTAATGTTATATAACCTATAGCACTCCTGAAGAAAAGCAAAACGGACCAGTAGATCCAAAAATCTTAGCGTTAAAACAAACAAACAAATAAACAAACAAAGTCTTCCGCTTCATTATATTGGTATAGATACCTTTTTAATGGAATATCCGATTTTAATAATTTAAACAGTATTGTAAAGATATTGAAATTATTTTTAATGAAATATTCTTTAATAATAGGATAAGGATTAATGCAGAGGTATGAATAATATGGTTTGTTTATTGTCGTTGTTGACTTTTTTATACATATTGATGCGTTCTATAATACTGTAAAACATTGTCTTGTTCTATCATCAATAATTTTATGGCTAATTTTTTCACACCTTCGGTTACATAATTGTATTTTCATTAGGGGTCTCTATTTTAAAAAAAATGGAATATAGCCTATGCCGCTTAGTGAAGATGCAACTTTATAATGTTAAAAGAATTTTGAAATCGGTCCGGTAGGTTTTATGTGAAAACAATACAAACATACATGCAAAAATACTAATCTTTGCTCTTTATAATATTAATATAGATTAGTATAGGCTGAGATCCCAGGTCCCTCAGACCTGCGTCATTTTCCCTGGGATCCTGCCCTGGGATCTTGGCCTATAGTATTTTGTGACATAGAAATATAAAAATAAATTCATTTTAATTTTTTATTACACGATGACAATATGTAATATAATGTTGTAAATCGGTAATGAAAGTATGTTTATTTTTCATATAGCAGATAAGAGTTTTACGCTTGTTGTTTAGCTTTTTTATCATTTTTTTATAATATAAAAATACTGAGTGTTAGGTGACAGACACTTTATTATGTTATTGCCTTTGTCAACTCCACAAAATATGAAGATAAAGAAAAGTTTTCTCAGATAAGATTTAAAGCTATAACCTGACACATTCATGGCAGCGTTATTCGCATTTATTTTATTTTTTTATTAGAACCTAGTGCTAAGACACTCTGTTTCCCCCATACCAATGGATATTCTAGAATTTTCGAATAACGTAACTCAACACCATGTATCAGAACAGAGCAATGAAAATAATTCACCCGATTCGAATCAACCACCACACTTACTAAGCTTTTATATCATAAAGTATGAAACCCACTTGATATTTAATAATGTTCTAGTCCCCATACTTGCTCTGAATATTACATTAAGTCATAACCGTAACATTCGACATTTATATCATTGCTATGCGTTTTTAGTCATGTATCACGTCATCGAAATGTCATACATATGTATTAAATAATGAATAGGTTTTAAACACACCTTTTTATATTGTTTTATAATTTGTTTATTGTCGGTAAGAAATTATAGTATTCTTATATGGTGATGATAAACTTTAAAAAGTTATTAAAATAACGCCTTCTTTGCTTATTGCTTTATGTATGTATGTAATGGTTGTAAGTCTAGTTTTCCTTCGAAAGACTTTATACCTCTGGATATGTTTTTAATTTTTCTAAATACAGGATAGAAGCGTCAGCGCTCCTTTAATGGGGCAGCTTATAAGATAAAATATTTTAAACCTTTACTTTACGTTTGTACATAGGTTTTTTTTTTCATTTCAAGAAGTTTATCCGTACCTGCATTTCGTGTGACCCAGTAACGCATAACCAATAACGTAAACACATACTACTAAAAACTCTTTTGTTTTAATTTTATTAGGCTTTAATTGAGTAGTTAAAACTGTGGTTTCATTTAAAGTGGTGCTGACAAAAAAACTCTGTATAAAGAATTAGAGTAGTCGTAGGGCTTAAAGATGGGAGTGACTAGTATCATAAAGTAAATCTCAGTCTACTCTGCAAGTGCTCAATTTTTTTTCGACTTCAGCAGGTCAGGTAAAGAGAATTAAGTATTATATAAAAATACATTTTCGACTTTGAATTCGACACATTACATGTGAATCGCGGAAATTATGTACAAAAGCTGGGAAATCGAACCTACAACAATCGCATTTAATGTACACTACAATACCTTTCGACGTCGGTTGGATGACACAAAGCAGGGGCACAATCGTGTGCATTTATCTCCCCGGTCTCCCCTCCCCTGTCGTATTTACAACCACACGCTTGCGCCACGACTGTCCTCCAAACAAAGTAAAACTTAGAATTACAATAGGCCTACTACAGACTTAAGTCATAAAACAATGTTTACGAATTAGACAAAGTCTATTTATCACAGATTGATTCATTCATTGCAACAGAACTGTGTGAATCATAATAGTAAACGCATTTCAGGGCTTCTTAACATTGGTTTCGTATTTATAAATTAAAATTTGATTATTGTTATCATTAATATAATATTTTATTTATTGTTTTTAATATTGTCAGTTTCATAGGATTAAGTATTTTGGCTTGCTATAGTGCAAAAAACACCCGAACATTAAAAAAAATCTTTCTTTCTCTATGCAATGTTATGCTTAAATCACTAATATACGAGCTTATACGAGTATCATGTAAAATTGTAGTGTATCTTTTTAATAATATGAGCATGACATATTTACTATATGGAGAGATTACTTCAGCACATTCCGGTGTAAGGTCCATAAAAAAAATTAAATAAAATATTCCGTATTTACCAGAGTAGTTAGAAAATACCTAGTGCCAAAACTGTCAAGACACGCCGTTCTTAACCTTACATCTGAATTAAAGGTACTGCGTTTTATGATCTTAAAAATTCAAAACATATAAGATATATTTCTCTCTCAACTTCACGCTGTATCTCGCATTTAGCAGGATAAACGTAGAGAGCTTAATGCTAAGACACTCATTTCCGTTCTTTCCACCGAATTCTGGAGAGTGCGAAACTCGAAACCAGAGTCAAGAAATTAAAATATTAAATAGGTATATTATCTCTTGGAGTGAGACTCGAATCTACAAACTGTCTCGTTTACAGTCAGAAGCTTGTGCCCCTGCGCTGCGACTGGCCTCTGGCCTAAAGGATATGTTGTTTTATTTTTACCTTGCACGATAAATCTTGGAAGACATTTAAAATTAAAGCTAAAGCTAAATGTGAGACCGGCATACAAAACATATAAGCAATGTTTTGATTTAAGCTACTGAGAACTTCGACCTAGTTTACTTAACGCTAAAACGCGTATTACGAAAACTGTTTTTTTATAATACAGTTAAGCCTACACAATGTCAAATTATTTGTTGCAATCGTAACATATATATAAAAATAATGTACAAGTATAAAATTAATCACTCTGGCACAAAAGCGACTCTTACATAACAAATCTTGAAACCCCCTGACATCCGTAGTAACTGCATAGAATATTATAATCGATTTATAATGGTTTCATTATTTAATATCCTGGTTTACATTTTTTTATAGCAAATCACAAAATCTATAATTTGATATACGAGTACGTCATCGAGACGTTATCGTGAACTCGTGACTCCGCATTAATGTTTTGACGGCATCCAGCAATGTCTCGTTTACTTATCTATAATAGGGATTTAGTCTCGAGATATCACTATATCAAGAGTATTTTATTTATATAAGGAATTGTAGATAGGTAACTAATGTTTCATATTTCTACTATTTTTTTTTTTCATATTATACCTAGCCGATTTTTTTTTAATTTCAATTCAACTGACTCTTGCAAAAGCTATAATAACAGGCGAAAAAAAAACAATAAAACATTATGATTTTTCTTCAACAACAGAAAAATGGTCATACTCATACGTCGTATAGTGTGAGTTGATTAAAATTAATAAAAACAGTTTTTTATACTTTCTGCATACTTAATTTTTTAACTTTGTTGTTCATTTACTCTTTATTTTTTTTTATTTTTATTTTCCTGGTAGACAAAGAGCGACCTTAAGAATTTTCATTTTTCTCGCTCTGGTATCGCCGCGGCGTTGTGTTCTGCCACTCAACACGCAATGCCATCAGAATTCGACGGAAAGTGCGGAACGCAAAGTGCGGATCGGTAAGTATTAATGAGAATAAAGTATCCTACCACTAGGTTCCCAGGTTCCCTCAGCCTACCTTACTATTTGGGGGTAAAGGTAAAAAAAATTAAAAAAATAATAAAAAATGATTATGGCCATTGGTCACCAAGTAACAAAATTATTGATAAACTAGCGGCCCGCCCACGGCTTCGCCCGCTTAAAATACATGATTATTTAATAAGCAGAATTGATTGACAACTATAATAAAATAAATAAATAAATCAGCTTCACGCTGTATTCCGCACACAGCAGAGTAGGCAGAGGGAACCTAGTGTTAAGACACTCCGTTCCCCACTTTCTGCCGAATTCTCGAGGCGTTGCGTGTTGAGTGGCAGAAATCAACGCCGCGCTTAACCTTGACACCAGAGCGAAGAAATGGAAATATAAATTTAAGTAAATATTTCATCTCCTCGAGTGGGGATCGAACCCACAACCAGTCGGTTTTGCAGTCACACCTCGTGCCGCTGCGCCACGACTGGCCTCACACCCTATAATAGAATGACAAACAAATATAAAGACAACATACAACAACATATATAATATAAAGACAACTATA
>JAATLQ010037210.1:15266-49455 GCA_013421005.1 Heliconius erato x Heliconius himera | reverse complement strand
TGACGAGAACCGACTGATGCTGGAGCGTAAAGTGAACCTGTGGAAGGGTACGCTTGAGAACGGCGGTCTTAAACTAAATGTGTCGAAGACCGAGTACATGGCCTGCGGGAGCCCGGACTCGAGCACTATCCGTATAGGGCCTGAACCAGCCGTTAAGTCGGAAAAGTTCAGGTACCTTGGATCCGTTATGCACGAGTCTGGAGGCATCGATCACGATGTCTATAGCCGGATAAGCGCCGCTTGGTCCAAATGGCGGGAGGTCACTGGTGTGGTCTGCGATCGCAGGATACCGCCCAAACTTAAGGGGATGATATACAAGAGCATCATCCGACTGGTTCTTTTGTACGGCAGCGAATGTTGGCCCACACTATCTCGGCACACTCAAGAGCTTCACGTCACGGAAATGAAGATGCTGAGGTGGATGTGCGGCGTAACACGGTCTGACCGCATACGCAACACATTCATTCGAGGTAGTCTTGGAGTCCGTGACGTAGCGGATAAGCTCCAAGAGCGTCGCCTGAGATGGTTTGGTCACGTTACGCGCCGGCCTAGGAACTATGTCGGATGCAAGTGCCTTGCTATGTCAGTCCCTGGAGTGAGACCTCTCGGACGCACAAGGAAGCGCTGGTTGGATGTCGTGAAGCAGGACATGAGAGCCAATGGTCTAACCACCGAGGACGCTAAAGACCGTGCAAAGTGGAGTAGGTTAAGTAGGAAGGCAGACCCTGGCAAAAGCCGGGACTAATGCCAGGAAGAAGAAGAAGTATGTTAAGAAAAACATTAATAATTTTACCAAAATTGGTGATTTTCATAATATTAACACTAGAAATATGCATAATCTTGGTGCACCTGTAACTCGTTTGCATCGAATTCGTAATTCTTTTATGGGACAATGTGTACGCTTTTACAAAAGGATCCCAGAAAACGTCAGAGAATTTTCTATATCACGATTTAAAAAAAATATAAAAAGACGTTTGTGTGTTAAAAGTAACGAAAAAAACCAAAAAAAAAACCCAACCAATTTACCAAATTGATGATTTTGTAAATGATAACACGCCTTGGGAATGGAATGCTCGCTCCAGTCTGTTTCAAAGGTATCATTGTCACAGATATTTAAATATGTATTTGTATAATTTTATTTTAAAAGAATAGGTCCCGCCTCGCTTCTTGCGCCGGTTTTTCTCAGGTCTGAGGCATTAACTTTAGTGAACTGCTGGTAAAATTATTTGACGTTCAAAAAATGAAGCATGTAACTTCTTATTTTGAATAAAATTATTTAAATTTGAATTTATTTATAAATATTTTAGTCAATACGCGACAATGTATACTATGCAAATGCTGTGGATTCGACACCAACTCTTGGGAACATACTTTTACGCATTAAATTTTGAATTTTAAATATCAAATTCCTTTTTCTTTATTATTTTGAATTTTTATTTATGCTTCAATTTTATTCAAATAAAAAAGTTAATTTAAATACGTATAACCTAATAATTAAGAGTATTTTAACACTAGGCATTTTAGTCAACTCTGTTGTATATACGAAATATTAAAAAAACAGTAATTTAATATTTTTATTTGTAATTAAGCACTAAATATATTTTTTGAAAAATATAAATACTATTATAATGTATAAGATCTTTTATCCTTAAACCAAATTATGAAAGTTCGAATTTGTGTTGGACGTAGAGTAATTGAGTAGTCTTCTTGCTCATTTTGCTCAGATTGCTCAAGATGCTCAGGTTGATCGGAGTTCTCATTAGTGGCTCTGTTTAGAAAGAAAAAAATTTATACACAATAATTTATCTATAAATGAAGAAATATTTTATAATACATATACTAAGAACGAATTGAGACTTTGAAAAACGCGTTGCCATGACAACGTATACGTCATTACACGACATTGTACATATATGGTAGTGTGTGTTACATTCATTTTATTAATTTATTTTTGTTAAATTGGAATATTTAATATTGTAATTTCCTGTTTTGAGGCAAAGTGGAAAGTGGGGAACGGAAGTGTCTTAATGGAAACGGAGTGTCTTAACACCTGATTTCCAGGATTCATCTGCCCGCTTTGCTATCTCAACCTACCTATGACGTCAAAACTAGAAATAAAATTCAGACTACCCAGAGAAGAATGGAAAGAAGTTGCCTAGGTCTAAAATTAAAAGATAAAGTTAAAAACGTCGACATTCGAAAAAAGACGAAAGTATGCGATGCCCTGTCTTTTTCTGAAGCTGCTGAAGGCAAAATGGAGGTGGGCGGGCCACTTAGCTCGATACCAGGATGACAGATGGACCCTAAGGTCAGTTAGGGGGTCAGGGCCAAGAGGCTTCAGAGCAAGAGGCCGACCAAGAGCCAGATGGGTTGACGAAATAGTAGCGATGGCGGGCGGGAGTTGGCTGGACACAGCTAAGGATAGAGAATCGTGGCATTTCTTGGGGGAGGATTTTACTCCGGTTAAATAGTTTCATTTAAAATGTTTAATAATCGTGAAATTAAATATCTTATGAGGTGTACAAACTTTTTGCTTCAAGTATTAATGTATAGACGTTGTATGAATATACATATTTTAATCTATAAATTAAGATTCTTAAAAAAAATTGTTCAATAATTTAAACATAGCGAACTTTGAACTCGAGTTTTTTTTTGTAATATTTTCCTTACTTTGTGAGATTTTGTATAATGCCTGTTTGATTTAAATCGCCTTGGTGTATAAAAACAAATATTAGAAAAAAAAATTGTGTGATTTAAATACAATTCAGTATAAATAATTAACATTAATAATAATAATGATAATTAAGCTCTAAAATTAAATATTTATTAAAATATATATTTTCTTTCCTTCGCTCTGGTGTCAAAGCGCGGCGTTGAGTTCCACCACTCAACACGCAATGCCTCGTAGAATTCGGCGGAAAGTGGGGAACGGAGTGCCTTAACGCTAAGTTCCCCCTGCCTACCCCGTTGTGTGCGGGATACAGCGTGAATCTAGTAAATTTTTTAAGCTCTAAAAATTTTACCTAATAACTATTTTTTTTTTTTATATTTTTTCCTATAAGTGTATTTAAATAAAAATAATACCGTTTTATTCTTGTATCCTTAAATCGATCTTCTTCATTCATTTCTAGGGAACTTTCTTCATGCGATACATTTATATATTCCCCACGTCCTTGGTATCTCGAGTCTCTGTTTGTTTTACCTGAATTAAAAAAAAGAAAATGATTTTAATTATTGCAACAGCCCACGTCAATCGTGACTCAGGGACAATAGCATGTGACTGAGAGGTCATGATTCCGACACTCGATCTACCTAGCCATAAAGCTACAAAAAAAAATAAAAGATTAGGTCCAGTGAAGTTGTCGTGGCACACGCCGCAACATCTGGCTGAAAATTTTGGATTATATTAATATCTCTTTGGGGATTACACAATGCGGCGTTGAGCTCCGCCATTCAAAATGTAATGTCTTAAAAGTTGAGTGGTGCGTGGAGAACGGAGTGTTTTAACATTATGTACCTTTTTCCCACATTTCTATATGCGGAATAAAGCCAAGAAGCTAAAAATTACCTTCTTTTGGATAAAGCACTCTGTCATATTCTTCTCCATATTTCTCCCTATATCTTAACTTTCTAAATTCTTCTTCAGCTTGTTCATTAATAAAGGGCACTTCAAAACCAGTTATCTTCCTTCTCTTACTTCTAGAAATTAATTTATCAGAATCTATTGCTAACTTTCTAACATTTCTTGTATTTTCTTCCGAATCTCCCTCATATTGCCTTGTTTTATAACTTCGATTAGTATTATATTTGAAGATTCTTCTAGGAGTAGCTTCATCATTTCTTCTTTTTATTCTGGAGTCTTCTAAATTATCTTCTGAGCCTCGTAAATAAGGTTTGAAATTCTTCCTTCTTGGTTTCGTCTTGTAATACATTTCATATATTGACTTTGTTACACCGTCATCGGACTCATCTGTTTTAAAAACATTTAATCCATCCATACCTATATTATAAATTCGAAAGTAACTCTGTCTGTCTGTCTGTCTGTCTGTCTGTCTGTCTGTCTGTCTGTCTGTTACGCAATCAGGGCCAAACCGCTAATTCAATTGTGATAAAATACTCATAAAGAGATACTTAAGGGTCTTCGGATGAACATAGGTTACTTTTTTTTCTCTTATTTGTAATATTGTCGATATATACTAATATATTAAAATACTTTTTAGTTTGACAGGCAATTTATTCCGCCATCTTAATAACAACCGACCGTTGTTAAGCAACGGTTTGCAAAGTTTGTTTGTTATAAGAAAACGTCACCCAAAATGAGCTTAACGCATACATGGCGTGCGCTGACTCCACCTTATGAGATACATAAAAACAATGTTTTACAAAAATATTGTTCTTTAATGTTTAAAAAAGTCCGCTATACATATACCATGTTTATCTCTGAAGGTTAAGCCAAAGGAATCATTTTAATTAATTTATATTTATCGGGTTTTTGTTGTATGTATTTTCTATAAGTTGATATTGATCCTTATGAAAATGAATATAATAGTCACTTTTAACATTTCATCTGGATTAAAATATAGTTTACTGTATAACATTCTAATAAATAATTAAGGAGATGTGACTGATTCGAAATGACCTAGCCTACGACCGGCATAGTATGACCGACGCGAACGGGCAGATGACTTTGACAGTTTTGTAAATTTTTATACATTTTCGAACTACTGTTATTTTTTATGTAATTATAATTAATTTATACTTTTCTTTGGTTCTTCGCTTACTCGAGTAGTAGTATAGTTAGATTTTCATAAATTTCTTGGTGTGGTGTAAGTTGCGGCCCTGTGCGGCAGCGGCATAATATTATTTAAGTACTTATTATTTAAGGAAAGAATTGTTGGTTATTTCATCTTGGATGGTTATCTATTGCGTTGTTATACACTTAATAAAATATGGTTTTAGTTTTTTGGGATTTTATTTGATATTGCTCTCAAAACTTATCATATTTAATGTAGAAAGGACTTAGGTATTTCATATAGTAGGTATTTCATATAAGGAAGTTAGGTATTTCATATAGTATCTATGTACGCGCGCAAGGAAAACGTGTAAAAAGATTTTTCCCGGGTAAATCAGTAAAATCGATCACTGAAAGTCCAATAAAAATCAGTTCAGTTATTCTGGACATTAGCTCGGGAAATAGAAAGACAGACAGAGACAAAAAATATAATATTTTTTATTGTATTTAAGTATTATGTAAATAACCACATGCACTTGCAGAAAACACAGCACAACACATTTAATTTTAATTCTTTTAAATATTTATTTTACTTTGATGATATTAATAATGTAGCTGGTTTTGTTTATTTTTTTTATAAATATTTTAATATGATTACGTTTACTTATATTTTTTTTCATTTAAATTAGATATTTTCAAAAACAATTTCATAAATATATCTAATAAGCATTCGTATAGTTCAAGCGGGCGAAGCCGCGTCCGGGTCCGCTAGTTATGTATAAATAAAGTATATATATACTTAATTTATACTTTTAGTAATAAAGCTGTGGTCGTTACTTAGCAAACATGAAACTAAGAAAAAATCTAAACAATAAACTATTAAAAATATATATTTTTTTAATACTTTTTTACTTATTTTTACGGGTAGAAAACCAAGAATGTATCACTTAGATTTTAAAAAAATAGTTAAACCCGTTTTGGTGTTGTGGAACAGAATAGACAGTGGGTTCGATTCCGATTTGGGTTAATAAATTATTTTCAATTGCTTGCTTTGGTGACAAGACAAAGTGTGGTGTTGAATTGTATAGTTCAACATGCAGTTTCATTGGGAAATAGGTTCCATAGTTCCCTCTGCCCCCCTTGTTACATGCGGAATACAGCGTAAAGCTAAAGAGGAATATGTACCTATAACTCCATAATCAGTGCTTGTTTTATTTCCTTTCTTATTTCCTCGTTTCTTCTTCTGTCTTGAAAAATCTTCTACGGAAAAACTGCCATCTTCTCTACTATTACTTTCAAAGTTCTTTCTTTTTTCACTAACACTGGGCTTGGAAGACTTCAAAAATGAAAGTCTTTTGGAAGATTTCTTTATCTTGGAAATTTGAGTATTCTGAGTGCCATTTTTAGCATCCAAAGTATAATTATTATTGTTATATATATTTTGTCTGTCTGTTGTTATATCTGGTTTTATATTATCACCATTATTAGTGGTATTAACAAAACGTTTTCGTCTACTTTCAATATCAAATCCGTTTTCTTTTTTTTTGTTTCTTGTCTGTCTAATGTTAGAACTCTTGGGATATATTTCCTCTGAATAAAGCCCTGAAATAGAAAAAGGACGATATTAGCAACAACAGGGCAAAATGAAAATTTTAATCGTTGCTTGAAATTTTTCCATAGTTAAAGTCTCTCCTAATATGGTAAGTATGGAATAAAAAGATGAAAGGAAGCGGATAATAGAGTGTCTTAACACTAGGTTCCCTTTGTCTCCTCTGCTATATACGAGATATAGCTGATGTGGAAGCAATAGGGCGGCGTTGAGTTCCATTTAACACACAATGTTCCCAGATTGTGTGTTGAATGCCGGAACCTGACGCCGCCCAACGGAGTGTCTTAAAAGTATGTTCCCTCTGCCTATCCTGTTGTGTGCGGGATATAGTGTGAATCTGATTATTTTGATTTAATTGCCTTCTATTAGACACCAAATCAAATTGGACGATAAAAGAAACGGTTCTTGATGGCTACACTGCATTGCACTATTCAATGAAGATATAAAAGTATTTTAAAAGGTTTTTTTTATTTTAATAAAAGTTATCTCACCAGGTTCTTTCTCTTCTTTACTCGTCCTCAACTCGTCGACATAATCTGGATGGTCTTCAGGAAGTATTCCGTCGTCACCGCCGTTGTAGACGTAACTTTAAAATTATATAAAATATTAATACAATTAAGGGCCATTGTGCCACAGTATAAGAGGCCAGTCGTGGCGCAGCGGCATGAAATGTGACTGTAAAACCTACTGGTTGTGGGTTCGATCCCCACTCGAGAAGATGAAATATTTACTTAAATATAAATTTTCCATTTCTTCGCTCTGGTGTCGAGGCTAAACGCGGCATTGGATTCTGCCACTCAACACGCAGTGCCTCCAGAATTCGATAGTAAGTGGGGAACGGAGTGTCTTAACACTACGTTCCCTCTGCCTACCCTGCTGTGTGCGGGATACAGCGTGAAGCTGATTTATAAACAATATAAAAATGCTTAAAATTATATATATATATTTTAAAATTATATATATATTTTATCTATAGATAAAAAGAATTTTAAAAAGAAAATTTACAAAGATTTAAAAAAAACAATCGTCAATTGTTTTTACTTTTTAAACGTAATTAATACTTGTATTTGTATTCTAATTTGTTGTATATTTTATTGCATTATAAAAAAATATATTACGAATATAGTTAAAATAGTTTAAAAAAATAAGAATGCTAGTGAAAGTGTTCTTTTAAATTTTATTTATTTATGAGTTTATCAATTGCTGTAGTGTGCATACCAGTACATGTCCATACCATACATTTAATATTCCTCACCGACTACTCCAATCCATTTGCCTCGCTTGCTGCAACCACTGGTTGGCGCCCAACGTGGTCTCCTCGACCTTCGTGATGATGAACAGGAACATCTTACGGAGGTCCACCGTTATGTGGCCTGAGTTTGGGGGACCTGTGCTTGAGCTGCGATCATCTATATAGAATTAAAACATAATATACGACTAGAGATCCAAAGGTGGCTTAGTTCGTTTTAAACTTATTGTTATATTATATAGACAAATTAAACAAAATGTTTACATAAATTGTAGCTTATGTGATATTCTGATACATCAGCTGTTACTGTAAATTTTTATCAAAATTCGTTTAGTAGTTTTTGATTGAAAGTGGATCAAACATATATACTCAGAACTTTTTTTACGCTTATTATTATTATTTAGTAATTCATGTTACTATTTCAAATATTTTCATATTACATCAATTTTTTTTCACTTCTAATATTTTTTCCAAAAATGGATATATAATATTTTTGAAATAGAGTTACATTTATAAAAAATTTTTTATTATTCTAAAAAAAAACCTTCAAAAGGAATATTCCTTGCACAATGTGTATTTTTTACTTCTATGGTCACATCGACTTCGTCCTCATGATCAAATGCAAATAACTAAGGCAAATGACAAATTCTTAGTGCCCGAAGATTTTATAGAAACAACTAAAACATATTTTCAACAATTTTTAAAGTGTTACTCCACTCTTAGGAAAGAAAAATACTTATTTAGAAAACGTATAAAAATTTGAACGTAGCAGGACTCGAACCCGCGTCGGTGGAAACCTGGCCTGTTTTCTAAATAATTAACTAATACACATTACTATACCCAACCGATAGCGTTTCTCCATAAATGGACTATTAATCCAACACAAAAAGAGTCAATCTCAGTTTGAGTTATTGCAATTACCATGATTCTTCTCTAAAGTGTTCTCTAGTCTTAAGAGTACGGAGCCTCCTTTCCAAGGTTCTAATGTCAGGATGTGGATGTGATGAGGAAGACCGTGAAGTCTTAGACCTGTGTACTAAAATGAGTTAATTTTTTAGCTTTGCATTCCACATACAACAGGATAGGCACAAGCAACCTAGCGTTAAGATATTTCGTTCTCTATATAATATTCAATTTTCAAAACATTGTGTGTCGAGAGACGGAACTTAACGCCGCGTTTTATTTTGTTATTACAGCGAGGAAATGAGGATCCAGAACTCGGGGGACAGTGGGGAAGTGTCTCAATAACTTAAAGTTGTTCCCGACATAATTATATTGCACGTGGTAACAGTAAGGCACAGTGCAAGCATGTCGACACGTTTAACGTTGTGTACAGTTGGGTTCGAAACGTATCGAACGAAATCCTCATACGCTTATAAGAATTTCGAGGGATTTGGACGGTTCCAAGGGGCGCAGGTTCAATTGGTTCAATTTTAATGTTTTCTAAAAGATATTTTTCTTTAAAATCAATTTTATACGAGTGTGTATTTAACCGACGATGTATTTCATTATTTTTTATAAGAAAATTTATATTATTTTTTTATTTCATTAATGGACTTACTCTTTTATTCCTCACATTCTGCCATTTTCTTTTACTAATCTTCTCCCCTTGAGTCATAAAGAGCCACGGCTCAAACGTCCAACGTCTATACATTTGTGACACTCTCTCGAAGAAGGAGAGATCGTCCACTAAAAATAATATATTATTTAGCTTCTTAGACTTCGACACTCCGTTACCGAAGCACCACCGAATTTTCGAGACATTGCGTGTTGAGTGGCGGAACTTGACGCCACGCTTTGTCTTGTTACCAGAGGTAGAGAATTAAAATATTAAATAAATATTTCCCATGTGGAAGTGGAGGAGAGCGTCGTAGCGCAGAGGCACATCGTCCGGCTTTAAACGTGACGATTGTAGGTTCAATTCTCATACGGGAAAAAAAATATTTTTTATTCCCTCGCCCTGCTAACAAGATAAATGCGCGTTGAAATGCTGCGTTGAGTGCCGCCTTTACTTCACACTCTATCTCGAAATTGGGCGGTGCGTGGAGAACGGAGTATTGACACCAGGTTTTCTCCGACTACTCCGCTATAACTGTACATTTTTAAAGTTTTAAATAAATAAACCGTTTTAAAAAACAGTTCTGTTTAAATTATCTGACGAGGAAATCAGTTATTTGTTAATTGGTGTAGGAAGTGAGCAATCAAGATTGTTTGGCGGAAATATTACTTGTCAAAGCAAAAACCTGAATGAGAAAAAGATGGAAATAAAAACAGAAAAAATATAATTTATCTAATAACTTTAATAATTATCGTCGTGACGCAGCGGCACTTTAACTGATTGTAAAAGCGATGATTATGGGTTCGACTCCCATTCAGAGGAATGAATTATCAATTAATTTTCCTACTGAAATTGTACTTTCTATTAGAATTTGTGACATTATGATACAGAGCGTGGAAAAAGAGATGCTTATATCCTTTGGGTGGTGCTATAACTCTTTACATAGAAGCACAACTAAGCAAAATATGATGGCTATAAACTTGTAAAGGAAATTAATAGCGAAAAGCATAGGTATCCTAGTGAAATAAATTGCTTATATAAACTTACCTTCTTGTCTATGATTGCCTACAAAAATTCTGTGCTTGCCTCTAACTACCAATCCTATACCAAATTCTTCTTCATTTAGAGATTCTTCCAGACCAAAAGTGTCGTCAGTTAATAGTCTTCTATGAACCTGAATTATAGAAATTTGAAATATTATTAAAAATTTACATAAGAAGCGCAGAAGGCCAGTGTCAAACTGTAATCAGGGAGGTTGTAAGTTCAATTCCCACTCGAACAATGAATATTTTCATTTCTCCGCTGATAAGACTACATGACGCAGCGCTGATATCCCATTAATACGCAATGTTTTAAAAAATTAGGCAGTGCAGAGGGAACGGCTTCTTAACGCTAGGTTCCCCCTCTGCTGACCGTGCGGGATACAGTGTAAACAAAGAACATGCGCAAAGTGAATATATATACGTATGTTTCCTTTTTTTCATAAAACTTACCATCAGTTCAATCTCTCCTTCATTGTAGGAAGTGCCTCCTTGAGTTCTATCAGTTAATACACAAAACGCGTCTTTTGAATTTTCTATACAAATTTTTCCCACGGGATAAAGACAAGATGGTAGCTTACGTTTGTTGGTTCCACCTGAAATGTGATTTGTATTACTGATTTTATTTTTCAAACTATATCACGCACTAGGCTAAGCAAGGGGAACCTGGGAACCTAATGTTAAAACTCTCCGGTCCTGATCGAGAGATTTTCGTCACCATCCGCCGAATTATTGACGCATTGCTTGTTGAGTGGCGCAACTCGGAACAACTCTTATTAGTACATAAATCTTTCTTTATATTTTTGATATTCTAGATTAAAAAAAATACTCGCCAATGGACTGATTCCAGCAATTCCGTTGCATCATTTGTCTGCCGTTAGAGTCAGTGTAAAATACACCATTGTTCGTTATATTGGTTTTGAAAATTGTCACCACTTCTTTGCCCAAGTCCTTACTTAAACGGAGAAAATGCTTATTTAAATATATAAATAATATTTTTTATATTTTTTAGTATTATGTACTTAGTCAAGTACTGTCGCTGGTCACGAATATACCATCGTATAGAGTCCTATACGATGGTTGTGGATTCCAACCAACTCGTGAGAAAGAATTATTTTTATTTTTTACTCGACTTCTGCTATTCTTTCTGTCTACCTCACTATAAGTGGAGTAAAGTGTAAAGTTAAAAATAATTTGCAATTTCTCTGAGTGGGGATTGAAGACACGACCATTACATGCTTACCATATGGCCAGATAAACTGCCTATGTTTAAAAATACATTTAAAATTCAAATTCAATATATTTTTTCTACAAATATACCTATCAGTCAGATTCTCCTACCGGATCGGAAACTTTAAGTTAATTCAACAATTAAAAGTCCCTGATTTACCGAGAAAAAGAGAGAGAGAGAGAGAGAGAGAGGGAGAGAGAGAGAAGGAGAGCAAGGAAATAATATTAACTTACTCAATAGGCACAGGTCCAATGATCCACTCGATCTCAACAAATTCTTCCCCGCGGTAGAGACGGGTTATTTGAGTGATCCAATCGGAGAATCGTTGTCTTATCTCCTTTACTAGTGTTCCTCGTATTGTATTGTATATTGCTTTGTCTGTCACCTGGAATATATGTAAATATACAATACAATGTATATTTTGAACATTTTTAAAGTGTAATTCCAAAATTGGGAGAGAAAAATATTATTTTAGAAAACGGGATTTGAATCTTGGTAACCCCAAAGTCGTTCTAGCCAGTAAGCTAAAAGTCCTTCTCCATTTAAGTCAAACCTCGATCTATGTGAAAGCGTGAAGCTATAGAGTGGATAAAAAAACTACACAAAACCTTAGAAATATTGAAAGAAGAAGAAGAAAATATTGTTATCAAGCAGGATCAAACCTGTAACTAACGTAAAAACTAATTTACCGGTATAGGCCTCTCCTGCGCAGGTCTAAAGCTGTAAGCTCCAGAATTTTGCATATTTGGAGCTTGGCTATAGTAATACCAGTTCTGTGATAACATTATTTTAATTCCATCTACATGTTGTATTGATTCTAGAAACCCGGTTGTTTTATTTATTGTTACTTTTATATACTGGAATTGAAATAAATAATATTAATAAATTGCTGAGGCCGTCGTGGTGCAACTCTGTGTCTGTGTTGTGGGTTTGATTCCCAATTGGGATTGGGAATGAATATCAAATATTTCCTCGCTCTGGTAACAGGACAAAGCATATGCTTGGCGTGAAAAAAAACATTATAAAAGGGAAAAATTCAAACAATAGTTTAAGTTTTGGATTTTGTCAAAAGTCCGGCTCGAAGGACCAATTTTCATTAAATGACATGTCATCGATGTTTTGTAATATATTATATAAATAATATACATATAGACTTTTAATATAATTAACTCGTGTTCTCTAGACTATAAAAATAATTCTAAACTTACTTCATTTGAAATAGATGTTAGACGTTCTTGCTCAGGACCACTATCTATAGTTTGAGATTTCTTTGCAAATTCACCTTCAGCCTTAAAAAAAAAACATCATTGTATTATGAAACCGTCATGACGCCCTTGTACCCCCTTGTTTACGCTTGCACCCTTTTGTTTACGCTTGTACCCCCCTTGTTTACGCTTGTACCCCCACAAGCGTAAACAAGGGGGCACAAGGGTACAACTTCTCTGCAGTCTAATAGTGCGCTGTGTTTGGCCACGCACGCCAAGTTGATGTTCGTATCCCATTCAGGGGAACAATTGTTCCAGTATTTAAATTATTGTTAGTTTCTCACTGTAGCAAATTATTTATTGAATTATGCCACTCAACAACTTAAATAACGGAATGTTTTTACACTCAACTAACTTTTTTGTTGTGTTGAGACCTGTCGTGGCGCAGCGGCACGAAGTGTGACTGTAAAACTGACTGGTTGTGGGTTCGATCCCCACTCGAGGAGATGAAATATTTACTTAAATTTATATTTCCATTTCTTCGCTCTGGTGTCTGGTGGCGTTGAGTTCTGTCACTCAACACGCAATGCCTCCAGAATTCGGCAGAAAGTGGAGAACGAAGTGTCTTAACACTAGGTTCCCTCTGTCTACCCTGCTGTGTGTGCAAAATACATCGTGAAGCTGATTTTTATTTTTATACTAGATTATCTTTACTCTAAACTCACAAGTTGATCTCTAACACTAGTAACATAATACGTAGTGAATCCCAAAGGCGGTATATTTTCAGCTTCGAAACAAAGCTCCTGCAGCGCCGTGGAGGAGCGACCGGGGAGGTTGATCATTGCGGTTGGCAGTGGGACGAGCTGATGCTCTACTTCTTCATCTATAAAGAGAAAGAAGGAGAAAGAAGAATATATTATAATAACATCACAGAAATAAAGAAACGTTAACTAACTTACTTTTATAATCTTTTATAGAGTAATGCATCGCAAGAACTGGAAATCTAATATGATGGTAAGTTTTGACACTCGAAGGATTGTATATCAGAAGAAGCATCGAGTCTTGAATTTCTGTAAACTAAATTATAAGCATATTATTATAAGATTGAGGCCAGTCGAGGCGCAGGGGCACAAACTGTGACCATAAGCGCGAATGGTTGTGGGTTCGATCCCCACTCGAGGAAATGAAATATTTATTTACAATTATATTTTCATTTCTTCGCTCTGGAGTAGAGGCAAAGCGCGGCGTTAAGTTCCGCCACTCAACACACAATGTCTCCAGGACTCAACGGAAAGTGGGGAACGGAATGTCTTAACATTAGGTTCCTTCTGCCTACCCTGCTGTGTGCAGGATACAGCGTGAAGCTGATATTATTCAAGGTTCGATTCCCACTTGGGGGAATAAAATATTTAACACTTGATTTCCTCGATAAAGATAAAGTGTGAAGCTGAAAAAAAATATTAACGACTTTAGTGCCGCAGTGTCTGACAGTAAATTTGATACTCAATAGATTATGAATTATTTTATTTTTTTCGGTTTTTTAAGACAACGCGGCGTTGTCTTCAGCAAATCTACACGTAACGTCTCGTATTAAAGCGGAATGTGGGGAACGGAGTATCACAGCACCAGGTTCTTTCTTATCAAGATAAATAAACACGCCCAGTTTTCCTTTTTAGTATTTAATAATTGTTTTCTTTGTTTTTCTATACAATATGTATTCTAGTTAAGTTAAATTAAATTGTTAAATTTTTTACATGATTGCGACAAAAAAAATGGATGTTTTTCAGCTTGTATATGTATGTATGTATTTATGTCCATTTCACGCTATACGCTTGAGCGGTTTTTAAAAGGACTCAACAACTTTTGTTTACATAAAAATAATGTTATATAAATAACTTACTCTACACTGACTGATATTTAGTTGATGACAAACAACAAACTGCTGGTTATTCTTCGACCTCCTTCCACCCCATGTTGGTGTTAGCACACTGAAAAAAGAAAAACATTTTTTTTGAGACTGTGCCTCTCATTTTTAACTTCAAAAATTTTTATATAGAGAATGTTACATTTCATGCAACTTAATAAACAGCCTATAAGGCAAGAAAAGCTGTAGTAAAACCTCATCAAAAAACAAAAACCTCTGCATAGCCTCTGGTAGGCGTGCACGGTGTTGAGTTCCGTGGAATAGATTTTCTCTACACTGTTATATGAAAGACATAGCGTGAAGCGAAAAAAATAAATAAACAGTTTAAATATATGTGCACCAAAGTTACCCTAAAAATAACGAGATTTTCTTCGTACAAGCATATACGGCATCAGATAAAACCTTTATAAAATCATTGGCTACGTGCTGTTGACTGGTTCCTGGAACAAAATATAGATATACCTGTTGTTTCGTTTGTGTTTCAAATAACTGAAACGTGTATGGTATATGGCACTACATCAAAGCACCCACCTTAGGTAACTCTGACTGAGGACAATGATCGTATCCTCCGTGTGTGTGTGTATATGATTAGATATCTACAAATCCACACGTGTGATCACATATCCACATATGTGATTATATTATATTCACACTTGAAAACACACAATTATACATGTGATGCCACATCTACACATGTGATCTCACATCAACATGTGTGATGTCATATGTCATCACGCCAAAATTGGGTTGTATGTGGGAACGGAGTGCCTTATCACTACGATGGCTCTAACTATCATGCGGGATACAGCGTGAAGTTAAAAAAATAACAAAAAATACATACCTGTAATAGCATCGTGGTGTAGCACCAAGCTCACTGCGTGTCGCAACAAGTGAAGCTCATAGGAATCCTTCATTCGTGATAGTACTGAGAGCTGTTTTACTACCTAGAAAGTTTAAAATCAGTTAAAAATCATATTTTGCCAATTGTGGCGCAGAAGCACAACCTTGCGACTATTTACGGGACAGGTTGTTAGTTCGATTCCCACTCGAGGAAATGAAATATTTAATATTTTCATTTTCTCCCCTCTCTTTCCCGGTAACGAGGCAAAACTCGGCGTTGAATTGCGCCATTGAACACGCAATGCCTCCAGAATCAGGCAGAAAGTGGGGAACGGAAGTAGTCTGAATGGGAACGGAGTGTCTTAACATAAGTATCCCCTTTACCTAACCTGCTTTGTGCGGAATGCAGCGTGAAGCAAAAAGTAACGTTATAAATGCAAAAGTCACTTACACATAAAAACTATTGAACGATTTTAGATGAAACTTTACAGTAATACAGCTTATAAAATTTATGTAAAGATTTTCTATAATCTGGCTACTATATAACAATAAGTTGTTAAAATCTGTTGCACTGCCCTAGAAATTGCCTGTTAAGTAGCGGAACTCAACGTCGCGTTTTGTGTTGTTACCAGAGCGAGGTGACAATAAACTAGGTTCCCAATGCGCTTCTTGCTATATGAGGGATACAGCGGGAAGCTTATAATAAAATCAAAATACATAACAATTTAAGCTACTAATAATAGCGACTTAAACATATAAGTTACCTGTAAAAATGCATGGGCTTTTTTCACAAAATATTTAAAACTTGGCCTCGAAGTGTAGAAGCCGGTCCAATAAGTGTTTATGTCGCTCCCGTACGGCAAATGATCATTCTTCCAATAATAGAAACGAAAAAAGAACAAATAATTTTAAAAACAAACGTATATTTTTAACCATTTTAAAGGGTTATTCCACACTTAAGAAAAAAAATACTTTTTAGAAAACGCATAAAATTGGATTGCCAGTTGTTATTTAATACAGAAATGATCCTGTGAACGGTGACGCGGCGGGAACAGACAGTAAAAAATATATTATTTTATATAATTTAAAAAAAATCGGTGACTAGTGAATAAGCTATTAATCTGATATCAATTATCACCATAATTTAGTAAGAAAAAGTTTCCTATATTCGAGGGAAATTGTGGGAATTAAATAATTTTCACATACCTTAAGAGAGAGGCCAGTCGTGGCGCAGGAGTACAAAGTGTGACTGTAAAATCGACTGGTTGTGGGTTCTATCGTCACTCGAGGAAATAAAATATTTCCTTACATTGAGCCTCGGTGTCGAGGCAAAGCGAGGCGTAAAGTTCCGCCACTCAACACACAAGAGTCTCTAGAATTCGGCGATAAGTGGGGAACGGTGTGTTAGGCTATCTCTGCCTACCCTGCTGTGTGCGGATAACTGCTGCGGGATACTAGCTGATTTTTTTGTCAAAAATCTATTATTATAAGTCGCATGTAGTTCCTGTAGATTTAATACATACCATTTCAGTATATAATGTTTTATCTCTCCTCCCGTGCAAGTAAACTGCCTTCAAATAGCAAGAAGGCGTAGAGTAAAATATATTTATGTCGGACATATTGGCTGAATGTGACGTCACGTGACTAAAATAAAAAAAAAAAGTATAGATAATACAAAAATTACATACCTGCTATAAATGTTTTTTAGCTTTGTGATATGTGATTTTTTTTAAATTTAGGCTTGCATTTTTTTAATGAGGGTAACACATATTGTGAGATCGTAATGATTTAATGTGACAATACAATAGAGTAGACGAATAGAAAAACTTTATAATCTCTATATATAATAAGACAGTAAAAATATTTTGTCTGTACATTTAGTAATTTTGACTGAAATGGATAGAGGGACACTTAAAAAGAATAATAGAAAGCAAAAAGTTTTTTTTTTAATTTCTTGTCTGTCTATCTGTCTGTCTGTCGACATACTTTTGTCCGCATTTTTCTCTGAAAGTACTGAACCGATTTACTTGAAAATTTCACCAATTGCTTTGTTTTAACTCAACTTAACTACTAAAGTTTAGTTCATCAAAATCGGTTCATTAAAAAAAAGTTATCGTCATTTGAATGAACTCAAGGCATTAGCTTGCCTGCGAATATTATATAGCAATCGCGCTGGTATGACCCTGGCTAAAGAATGACATTCGAAACGTCTGGGTTATATGACTGTTGATATAAATATATATTTTTGAAGCACTATTATACAATGAGGCCGGTCGTGGCGCAGCGGCACGAGGTGTGACTGCAAAACCGACTGGTTGTGGGTTCGATCCCCACTCGAGGAGATGAAATATTTACTTAAATTTATATTTCCATTTCTTCGCTCTGGTGTCGAGGTTAAGCGCGGCGTTGAGTTCTGCCACTCAACACGCAATGCCTTCAGAATTCGGCAGAAAGTGGGGAACGGAGTGTCTTGACACTAGGTTCCCTCTGCCTACCCTGCTGTGTGCAGCACTGATACAGCGTGAAGCTAATTTAATTTAATTTAATTTATTATACAATATTTTATACAAGAAAGTAAACAAAATTGAATTGTTAGTGGAGATTACTTCATAAATCATAACAGTTAAGTTTAAGTCGTAATTAATTCAACACAGAGATAAAGAACTATCTTGCAAAAAATATCAAGTAAATACAAAGATTTTTTGGTTAGTTCGTTCATATAATATATGTAACTAATTTAAAAACTGTACAGGAGTTAATATGCAATTATTACAGTTATTTTACAAAGAATATTATGAATCCTTCAAATCAATAATTTAACATTTAAGGCTCTTTCTGAATGAGTAAATTAAATTATTCACTGACATCAGCACATTTAACAGAGTATATTATATAGGTAAAAAGAACATAAAGTTACAAAAATATATGTGTAATAAATAATTAGCTTTATGTATATTTTATAAATATCAAATATCAACAATGGTCGTATTTTTTTATTTAAAACAATCAAAAAATCTTTGACGATAATGTCGTAAAAAAATCATATTAGAAGTCATTATAGTTGTCAATCAATTCTGCTTATTAAATCAATAATCATGTATTTTAAGCGGGCGAAGCCGTGGGCGAGCCGCTAGTACACAAAATAAATGTAACAAAATGCAGAAGATTGTAAAATAAATACAAATTATTTATGTAGTATATTATTTACAAATACATATAATTTTATTATATTATATTTATTTGTAAGTGTAGTATTATATAATATATATATATATATATATATATATATATATATATATATATATATATATATATATATATATATATATATATATATATATATATATATATTTACAATATATATATTTCATCTCCTCGAGTAAGGATCGAACCCACAACCAGTCGGTTTTACAGTCACACTTTGTGCCCCTGCTCCACGACTGGCCTCATATATACACATAAACGTATACATACATATATAATACATAAAAATAGCATTGTGTGTTATGCTGCGACAATGACAATAAAAAAAAAACACATTAAAAAAACCATATTTAATTCACCACTTTGACCCCGACACGTTCAACAATTAGATAAAATTAACCACCGTTTTGTTCGTTTAACAATGTCCTTTGAAATTGTAATAATAAAATTGAAATAAATATTTACTTCCCTTGAACTGGATATCTATCTAGGATAGCGACACTGTTATATATTTTTTCTTTATAAATCATTATTTAGAGGCCGTCGTGGCACAGTGGGGCACGCAAACGCGATGGTAGCAGGTTCGATAGCCGCTCGGTGGAATTAGATATTTTCGTTTTCTCTCTTTAATAAAAAGACAATGCAATGCATTGAGTTCCACTATCCAACACGGAACATTTCGAAACTAGGGCGGTGTTTGGGGAACCCAGAGTCCTTAACATTAGCTTTCCTCCGCCCACCCTGCTATATGTGGTATACAATATGAGGTTATAATTCAAAGAAATGTTTGGAGTGGAGGAACTTTTTGATCGTTTTTCAACGGTTTCGGAGTGTCTTAACATTAGATCCCCTCGGTTTCTCACAGCAAGGTAAATGCTATGAGAAACAAGAGCAACCCTATCCTGATAGGGAACCTACCCCGAGAGAAACCTGGTGTTAAGACATTTCATTCTTATTACTTCCGAGCCCCACCTTTCGCTTAATTCTGCCATTCTATGTTAAGTGGCAAAACTGAACGCCGCGCTTTGCCTCGTTACCAGGGCGAGAAAATGAAAATATTAATTATTAATTCCCTCGTATGGGAACCGAACCAACAAACTGTCACGTTTACAGTTGCCCTCTTGCGCCCCAGCACCACAACTGACTTGTTTCTATTTTAGATGTCATTTTTTTGTTTCACACAAAAAAAAGTAACGGAAGGAAGTATTTTGAAAGTATTGAAATTCGATCGACTGTGAAGTTACGCTTAGTGATTACTAGAAATACGAATCAATTCTGATTTATAAATAATACTTTGTCCATTGTCCCTGTAATTGACTGTTTCTTTAATAGCATTCGTCTTAGGTCGTCGTGCTATCAGGCCGACGAACAACAAAACAAAACAAAAAAACGCTTTTCTCGCATAGCATGGTAGGATAAGGGAACCTAGTGTAAAGTCGCTACTTTCTCTATATACTATTTAATTTTCGAGACATTGTTTGTTGAATGGTGTAACTCGACCTCGTGTTTTGCTTACTATGGCAAGGTACCATATATTATAATAATTTCCGAGGGACGATTGAATTCATTTGAGTTCATTATTTTCACTTCCTCGCTCCTGTTACTGGACAAAGCGCGGCGTTGAGATCCGCCACTTGACACACAACGTCTCTAATTTGGGCGGAATGAATGCTGTATTGACATCTCAACTTACGCTGTACCCCGCATATCCCGTTCCCCATCCATTGGTTCCAACCAATTTTCGAGACATAGTGTGTTGACTGGCGGAATTGAACGCCGCTTTGTCCCAATCAGAACTGGGAAACGACAATGATCTTTTCACATCAATCAACTAATGACTTACTTGATCAATTTATCAATGTTCATGAACCAGTTAGCGGCACTCTGGTAAGTGAAGTCTCCGCCCATCGTCACCATTATATTGTCGTGCTCGTAATACTTTGCCTGTTTTTCCACTAGCGATATGAAGGTGTTTACCTGGAAAGTCGTAATAATCTATTAAATTAGCTTTAGAGGCCAGTTTTAGAGGCCATAATTGTAGGTTCGATTTCCACTGGGGGAAATGAATTATTTTTATTTCCTTACTCTGGGAACAAGTCAAAACGCATTCCGCTCTACACTCTCCGTTCAATTTTCAGAACATACCAATATATACATATATTGAGTAGCGGAACTCAACGCCGCTTTTTATTTTTTGTTATACCAGAGCAAATATAAAGATTTATCTTAAGTTGGTATTGAAACCACAACTGCCATGATTACAGTCAAACTCTGAGCCGCTGCATTACAACGGAATCAATAGTTATATTAATAACATAAAAATTCTGTACTTTAGTGAAATAAAAACTTACACGAGATTCAGCGTTAAACGCCGCACTCTCAGGATCATCGACAATAGGCTCGTCGCTACAGAGCAAATCAAAACAGAAGCCATCCGGCGCATTGTACAAATTATATAACGTATGAGTTAAGATATCCGACATTTTACCTTAAAAGAAAAAAATATAATATGAGTATCTATCTATAGTACACTACCAGTGTTTAATTTTCATCGCTTTAGTCGGTCATAAAAAAAAACATTGGAGGCTCGTCGTGGCGCAGCGGCACGAGGTGTGACTGTAAAACCGATTGGTTGTGGGCTCGATCCCCACTCGAGGAGATGAAATAGTAACTTAAATTTATATTTCCATTTCTTCGCTCTGGTGTCGAGGCAAAGCGCGGCATTGAGTTCTGCCACTCAACACGCAATGCCTCCAGAATTCGGCAGAAAGTGGGGAACGGAGTGTCATAACACTAAGTTCCCTCTGCCTACCCTGCTGTGTGCGGGATACAGCGTGAAGCTGATTTTAATTTTATTGATGAAAACTTGCATAATTTCATGAATAGAATTGAATAATTATCACTGAACTATCATTATTTTGTATAATACAAAGAAGCGGTTAATTAAAAGTTACAAAGTTTTCGTTAAATTTACATTTATTTGCACTCGTTATATAAATAAATGTTTTACTTAAATTATACAGATAAATTACAAACTAACAATAAGTAGACAGATTGATTACAAGACAAACGCTTAAGCTGATCGTGCATCTCTGTCGTTTGTTCCGCCCTCTCGCTCGCACACTTGGCTAAGGCGGAACGTGACAATAAGTCACGCTTTTTCGTGCTTATCGATTTATAACACATTATGACGTGTAAAATACTTTTTGTATGGGATAGTCCATTTATTTATAAAAGGCTTTAAAATTATATTTGTCGATAAAAGGTTGTAATTATAAGATTTTATTATATGAAGTAAATCATTTTGATATAACCTTTGCCTCCCTCACTTAAAATGTGTCAAATGTCATATGGCATCGCAGCTGGTAAAAGTTAATTCTATATATATAGACGTCTTTTCTTTCCCATTGTAAACCTAATGCTTGTAGGTTCGACTCTCAATTTGTAGGAACGATGTTAGTTCAATAATTTTCATTTAACCCCTTTCTAAGGCAGCGTGCGGGGTTGCGTGCCGACTCTCAACACGCAATGTCTTGAATTCTTGATTTTAATTAAATGGAGTATCTTAACATTATTTACGCTCTGCTTATCATGTTATGCGGAGAAAAATGTAAAGCTGTTATTTTGCCTTTTTTTCCCCGACTGCTAAGGAAGGGTTATGTTTTTCGCGCGTATCTTGTATGTATGTAATATTCTTTATTACCTCGTATCTCCAGAACCGCTGAACGGATTTACATATTTGAGGTATCGTTAGATTCGTATTAGCAGCCCAAGTGTTCTTAGAAAGATGACGTTAATAAAAAATAATCATGGCGGCTGTGGTACGCCATTGGACTTAGTGAAAATTTTTTTGGTTCGAATACTACAATATGGGTATCAAACTCAAGAGCTCAATTTCAGGATTTCAAAAAGGTATATCATGATTATCATTATCATAATAAATTCTAACAAAAAAAAGAAAAATAAAAAAGTATTTGTAAAAACAAAAACCAATAGTTTATTATTTTATTAACAGTCGGGACCTATAAGTAATTCTTCAATCAATAAAATCTTTACCAGGAACCCCGCATAATTCAAAGAGCCCGTTAATCCTAATAAACTATTGGGCTTGTTTATTTTCTTTTTAGTTTGATGCAGTCGGGGTTTTTGTTTTTACAAATATTTTTTTATTTACCTAATCATATAGTTTGTTCTTACCAAGCACATCACTCCCTCTCCACATGAACTCCATCCTATCTTCTTCTAACATCGCTTCTCTATTTTTGTGATCGACCCTGCCTATAAAAAAATGCATTATTTTGACTAAATAAATATCTGTAGGATGACTTCGACTGTAAGTGCAACAATTTTTGGTTTAATTGCTTTTCAGCGGAAAGAGCTATTTTTATTTCCTAGCTCTGCTAACAAGACAACGGGTTGAGTTCAGCCAATCAACACTCAATGTCTCGAAAATTGAGCAGTGCATAGTGAGAGTCTTAACACTAGGTTCCCTCTGACTACCTAATATATGCGTGATGCAGAGTGAAGCGAAAAATGTTTTTTCTCCCATAAAAGAATAGATTCACATTTGGATTTGGATTCACATTTTGCCTTACCTTTCAGCCGCAACTATTAAGACATTAGACATTAATTTACCTATAAAAAGTCCATCGAACCCCATTTGGGCGAGTAATGATGCATGTTCTTTTGTATGACCGTATGTGTCTACTTGCCAGGCCGCTTTAGGTGTACCACAGGGTCCTAGAGTGTCGTTCAGTTTTCTAAAATAAATATAATAAGTAAAAATAATAAATATAACGGTTAAGAATATTTTTTATATATTTGGCGAACAAAAAGGTCTAATTAATGAATGAAATTAACTATTTTCATTTTTTTGGTCTGATAGAAAGACAAAGCGTAAGATTGACTTCCGTCACTCAAATTTGAGTGGTGCGTGGGAAACAGAGTGTCTTACATTACGTTCCCTTATCCCACATCTCGATATAGAGTAAAATAAAAAAAAAATGTCTTTTTTTCACCTTCACTTTTATCCTGCTTGTAGCAGGATAGGCAGAGGTAAACACTAGCGAGCGAGTAGAGCGAATAAATGAAAATATAAATTAAATAAATATTTAATTTCCTCGAGTGGAACCCACTACCAGCCGGATTTACAGTCACACTTTTGCCCCTGCGCCACGACTGGCCCGAAATATCTTAAAAAAATCGTATAATCAATTTTGACAGCAAATCATTCCTACCTCAAACCCCAAGTATATTGATCCAATAGCTGATGATAGTCCACGGTAGCTTCATCAGCTTGAACCCAGCCACCGCCAGCGAACTGAACGCGACCTTCCGCTACCAACATTCTGAATGTAGACCGAGTGGCACCACGCTGTTCCTTCCACCATCTCCAGAAATATGCAGTTTCAGAGAAAGTAAACCTTGGAAATGGGACAAAATGTAATAAGAAAAATATTTTATAAGTAAATATTTACTTATAAAATATTTTTCTTTAATGAATTGAGTTCAAACATCAAACAGGGAAACTATTAGCACTCTCCCGTATTGACTAAATGCATTGGAAAAACGCATTGCACGGTGCATAGAGTTTCGGGCCGGAACGGCGCAACTTAACGCCTCGCTTTGCCTCGTTACCAGAGCGAAGACATGAAAATGTTAAATATTTAATTCAATCGAGTGGGAATCGAACCCACAACCCGTTGCATTTATAGTCACATGCTTGTGGCCCTGCTCCACGACTGGCCTCAGAATAAAGTTAAATATAAAATATCCGAAAATAGTTATTTAATATATACACTAACTTTCTTCGTTTGTCATGTAGTAGTTCAGACAGTACTGAGTGGTAGATGAGCTGGACGTTTGCTGAACTGATAGTTGATTTTGCTGTAACATATTAATAATAATTTTGTATTACCAAGTAGAATGAAAATACTGTCATATTGAAGCGGTAATGATGAATGTTGTTGGTTCGATTTCAAGCAAAATTTAATTTCTTCTGTGTTCCAAGGAACTTTAGATCCTTAACATAAATTTTAGATGCTATTTTTAACCGACTTCTGTAAAAGGAGGAAATTATCAATTCGTCTGTTTTTTTATGTTTGTTACCTCAGAACTTTTGACTAGGTGAACCGATTATGATGATTCTTTTTTTATTTGAAAGTTGGTGCTCCCCGCGTGGTCCCATTTTAATTTGATCCATTTCTAAGTATGTTATCGATGAGCAAATCACATAATCTTAAATTTGCATTAAGTATGCCATGCCAACCAATTGCGAAGATTCTTTTTTATTGCAAAGGATGCACTTTAAAAGTACTTTGATAACAGTTTAGTTAGTTTCTGATTAGGAGATCCGGTTGAAGTTGGATTTTTTTTAATCTTATATGAGAAACAATAAAAGCATTCATACTATCGTTTCGGTCAAGTTCCGGTCGAGTCGCGCATAAAAGAATACTTCCTACACAAGAATATGAGTTCACACCAAAGTGAGATGAGGTTCCTCCCTAAGGATTCAAATTTTTCCTTTGAAGAACGGAACCTTAAAATAGAAAAAAAATGGAATAATGGTCTAAATTAACTCTTAACATCCCTCTACTTACTGCCATAGTAATACTGATCGAAGGTCTTCACCCAACCGGCGTCCATATGAGAATGCGGTATGATATGAACATTCAGAGCTCCGTCTCTTGCTGGTGGGCATTGCTATATTAAAAAAATGCATTTTAAGTATTAAAAAACTAAAAACTCCTTACACAAAAATCTCTAAAACGTAAGCAAATAATTAGAAGAGAGCTGATAATCTTCTTCAAACGGTTAACTATATTTTCTTGAGTCATGTTTATGAATACTTTCGAAGTCGCATTGTAAATAAAAAGAAACTAAATCCAAATTGGTTCATCCGTTTGGGAACTACAACGCCACAGATACATATACAGAGATATAGATACATATCAAACTCACAACGCCGCTCTGTTTTTTGTTCTGTTTGCACAACAACATATAGTAAAACAGTAAATACGGTGGTTGTAGATTCGATTCTCACTCAGGGCGATGAATTATTTTTCATATGTCGTTCTGGCAGATGGAACCTTGTCCTAAGACACGCTGGCCCTCGCTTTCCGCTCGAAGAAATGAAAATAATTAATTTCCTCAGGCCGCAATCGATTCCACAATCCTTTTATAGTTAGACACCGTACCGCTGCGCCACGATGGCCTGAGTTAAATTCGAAATCCTATTATATTGTGCCTTACCTTATATCCACATTCAATCTTATCACCAGAAGAGACTTCTTTAATTATAGAAAAATAGGTAATTATTAAGATTTTTAATATTTTTGCTAATTTCATATTAAGAGTAAGCCCTTTATATAGTTTTTTTTAAATTCAAACATTCACTATATAGGAAACGAACGAACAACTAACTGAATATTGTTAGTGTTAGGTAATAACGTCATAAAGAAGTATTCACAATGAGGGTACTTTATTAAATCTTCTGAATATTAAAATATGCGTTATACCCTCACTTTTAGATGTGTCCTATCTTCAGATTGGTTGTCTGGAAGAGACCACCTTTAGTAATAAGGCCGTCTTTGTGCATATTATATTCTAAAAACTGATGTAATCAATCCTATATAAGTGTGCAATAAATACTTTTTATCTTATCTTATCTTATATGCAAAGATAACTTAGCCTATCTTAGTTGAGTTTGTTTATGTTAGTGTGTGTAGAATGTAGGGGTTAGTCTATCAAAATTCCGCACATTCCGCCCAAACTGATTGAGTGGCGGAATTCAACACCGCATTTTATCGTACTAGAGCGGAGAAATTACTTTGGTCCACTTTGGTTGGTTGGTAGCAAGTTGCAATTTAAGATAGGTTTGGGAGTGTCGGAAACACTAAGAGAGGATTTCTCGAAATTCCTAAAGGAACGGAGAAAAAAGTAGATTTTACCTCTCAAAATCATTCAGTCTAAGGTCAATAGTGACGCAGGGGCACAAAGTGTGACTGTAAACGAGATGGTTGTGGGTTCGATCGTCACTCGAGGAAGGAAATATTTATTTAAATTTATATTCACTTTTTTTCGCTCTGGTTTTGGGGCAAAGCGTGGTGTCCGACACTCAACACGCAATGCCTCCAGAATTCGGTGGAAAGTGGGGAACGTAGTGTCCTAATAATAGCTTCCCATTGCCTACCCGCATAGCAGGGGATAACGTGTGAAGCTGTTTTAAGATTTTTTTTAATTCTTAAAGGACACGCAAACAAAGTTCAGGGCGATGACTAGTACATTATAAAAAGCATAATTGTAGCCAAGCCTTTACATACTTCACGATTTCAAAATACAAACGAAACTTTAGTAAACATTCAACATTTCTTCGATGAATGTGGGAAAATTTTTGTGTTGTAATAGCTTCTGGTCTTACTTGATAGGAGGTCGTGGGTTCATTGTGAGACTCATCTCATCTTACCTCAGTAAGTTTTTTTGGACATTTTTTATAGCATTCTCTATGTAAGATTTTCGATATTTCTTTTATTTCATTCATACTAAATCGTCAAATGGAGTCAGGATCTGAATAGTAAAACTCTTCGGAGGTTACTAGTAAACCACTCAATAATTTATAGCTTCGATCATATTCTACAGCACTTTTAGCATTTGGGGTAAAAAAAGCGTGTCTTTTAGTTTTTTTAACTATTTTATATTATTTGTTTGGTTGACCGCGTTAATCGCAGTAACTACTAGTCCAAATAAAAACAAAGTACATATAGGATAATCCCATTTACAGAGAAAGGCTATGTACTTATATAGGGTATATTAAATCACATAAATCATGTTTGTGTATCCCTTTGTAAGAATTGACTTCCTTACTTAGATTGTGTCATGTGTCATACATAACTCTTAGCTTTTAGGGTTCCGTACGCGAAGGGTGAAACCATATTACTATGACTTCAACGACTATTTGTCCGTCTGTCACCATGCTATATCTCGTAAACCATGAAAGTGAGACAGTTAAAAATTTTGCATCTTTCATCATTTTTATAAAGAAAAGCACGGATCCTTTTGTGCTTGAGTGCAACTCGCACTTGGCCGGTTTTTTTCTATTTACTACTCGATTGACATACATATCTCCAATCTGTATAATAAATATAACAGATTGCATTAAAAACAAATTATGTATTTCGGTTTAATATCGTATCAATAAACGTCAAATGTATATACTAATTTACAAGATAATAGCCTTAATGTAAATTACATTTAATTTTTATACAGGTTGTTTAAAATAAATATATGTATTTTATTATTTATATAGATTTTAAGACAAAGCGCGGCGTTGAATTCAGCTACTTAGCGGTCGAACGAATGAGTTTTAGCAAATTTTAAGCTAAGACCCCCCGGAGGGCTTGTATTAAGAGGTTGATGACTGTGGACGAGGCGAAAGAGGTATGAGACAGTACCTCAGTAGGGATACAGCGTGAAGCTAAGTAAGTAAGTATAAGATTTTTCCATAAAAAAGTTTCACTTAAAAAACTCAAGATTTCATATACTTTATTATTTTTTTAGTTTCACGCTGTATCCGACGTATAACAGAGCCGGCAGATGGAACTTAGTATCTTAAGAGACTCCGATTACCACTTTCCGGTTAATTTTTGAGACAGCGTGTTCAGTGGTGGGAGTCAACGCTGCGCTTTGTCTTGCTAAAACAAAGAAACGAAAATAATTAATTCTCCTAGTAGAAATAGAATCCACTAGCATCATGTTTACCGTGTGTATAAATGCTGTGCCACGACGGCCTCTTTACATTATATTAATACTTATGTAACTATAACAGTACACGCTGTATAAACGTAAATTGAAAAATAATTTAAGACATTACATAATTGAACAATCGTGTTACAGATATTATCGATTATTTTGTAATAAAAAATATGAACCATTGCCTACAGTCTTACGTAGTATTGCAGCCTTATTTTACTTGCACTAGCAATATACTTTGTCTTTGTCTAGATGAATATGTACATATATAATTTAGTTTACTTCTTTCTTTTTATCAGTTTAACGGCGTTATCCTATACTATTGCGCGCAAGATATTGTGCGTTAAATGTGGATCTTAACGCAGTAATAAACATACTCAAATGGAAAAAAATAAAAAAAAATATGTTCCCGGAGTATCCCTGCCCTGACGTTCTAAGCCTATAACTTTGATTTTACACTATAAACATCATTTCATTTTAATGCAGAATTAAATTTTTGAATTATCATGTATTGTCAGTTGCATCTCAATACAGTTGAGGCCGTCATGGCACAGGGCCACAGTCGCGAGGCTGCAAACGCGACGGCTGTGAGGTCAATTCTAAGTCGGGTGAACTAAGTACTTTCCTTTACCAGATTTAAATATTTCATTTCTTCGAGTGGCAATCGAACCAACTACTTGTCGCTTGTGCCTTTGGGTTACGACTGGCTTACAACAAAAAATATACCACAGAGTAAAGAAACAAATGGTCTATAAACAAACAGTAGCTTTAAATAATTATGCATATGTATGTACACACTAAATTTAGATTTATAGATAAATGTAATGAGATTTTGAATAGACTTCGGTAACGACGACAAAAAATATTAACTAAGATGAATAGCGAGGCAGGCAATGAAAAAAATGGTCAAGGACTTAATGCTTATAATATATAGGAACACACAAACACACGTAGCACAACGTCTGACAACGTGAAGGATGTAGGTTCGATTCCCATCAGGCAACGAGCTACCTTAGTTTCCTCGCTCTGGCAACAAGACAAAGCAAAGCGTTGAACTCAACATGCAATGTCTAGAAAATTAGGCGGTGCGTGGGGAATGATTTAACATTAAGTTCCCTGTGTCTATTTTGTTACGTGCATGATATAGTAATAGGGCCTAGTTCCCTAGCGGAGAGGTCAGAGAGAACGGAGCGCTAAACGATTCGGTCTCTGCAAACCTCTTTCGCCTCGTCCACTGTCATCAACTTCTTCATACATACCCTCCGGGGGCCCTCATGCTTTTTACGTGACCTTCCTCCAGTATCTTTGATATTGTATTTTCGAAGGTCAACCGAGGTCTCCCCATACCGCTCACTTAAAACTAAAATAAAACAATAATGTTATTTTCTTGCAAAGTGTGGCGTTGAGTTTGGCTTTCAACTAAATCTATGTAGGTTAAAAAAACCGTTAAAACAATTGATTTTCCAGGTACTGTTGAGTGGCCGAACTCAACGCTGCACCATACCCGTGAGTGGGAATCGAACCCACAACCGTCTCTTCTACAGTCAGACGCTGTACCGTTTCGCCACGACGGCCTTACAAAGAAATAAATCACTATATTTTCCTTCCTTCACAAAGGCCGTATGACATAACTACCTAATAGAATAGTGACCCGTGAAATTGGGTGTAATATATAAAAAACACAAATCGAATGACCTTGTTTTTGAACTTGATACGTCAAATAAAAGGTCAATAGAATCTATTCTACAGACGGATGTTGGTTTTCCTTATGGGATTGCGCTATTAAGATTTCAACGTAGTCTTTCTATCTTTTAAGTAGAGTCCTGGAGAGCTTATTGTCACGACACTCCGTTCTACACTTTATTACACGTGGTATATTGCACTCCATTTTCACAAATGGCAATTTTCTCCCTGATCAGTGATTTGGAGTTGGAAGGGAAAGTTGCCGAGGACCATGTGAGGATGTATGTACTTATTTAGAAAACGTATAACACTTTTTTTTTCGCGCGCTAGTCAGAGCGCCTGGTCGGTTTCCAGAAGGTGCGGGTTCGAGTCCCGCTACGTTCAAAATTTTTATACGTTTTCTAAATAAGTATTTTTCTTTCCTAAGTGTGGAATAACACTTTAAAAATGTTTAAAAATATTTAAAAAATAGTATTCTCTCTTGCCAAACGATAATTCTAAGTAATTATCTTTGGGTAGCGGAAATTTGTAAAAATCTCCCTACAGAGATGCTAACAACATAAATAAGTTGTAACAAGCGTATAAAAATTACGACGTATCCTGCAGGGAGGCAGAGGAAACCTGGGAACATTCCTATTAAGACAAATTCGTTTTCCACTCTTCACCGAATTCTCGAGACGTGTTGAGCGGCGGAACACAACGCTGTGCTTTGACCCGTTACGAAAGCACAACATTACATCATCATTTATAAACCTAATGCTATGATAATATATAATTTTTCACCCGAATTCGAGATTTATTTTACCAGCAAAACAAATACATAAAAAACATACTAATTTCTCCGAGTGAGGATCAAACCGAATCTCATTGCTCTCAAAGCCAGATGCTGAGATACTGCACCACGGTACAATATGGTACAACTATAGATCAATCTGGAGGAATGTTAATTTCTGTATATAATATAGGCTAATTACACTTAGATATAGGCGTTTTTAGGTCAATGCAATGTCTTAGTAAATAACGATCAATGGGCGGAAAATGAAGAACGAAATGATATATTAATAGATTATCTTGATGTAATCTTACTAGTAATTAAGTGCGGCTTCGTCTGCGCATGTTCCAATGGAAATAATTGGACTGGATAGAGTCGTTTATGACATGGAAAAAGTAGGGGCATTATGCCACGGCCCACCCTAGGGGCCCTAGGGCGCTATTCTGTCATGGCGTGTGCTCCAGAACAGTAGGATTTTAAAACGAAAACAATATAAGCCCTCAAGGAGAACCAAGAAGAATATGGTCGATTGTTGCATTTCATACAAATGGTCCAACAGGATAATCTTGGTAATTCTGCAGTGGATTGTAATAAATCGATTTACTATGACTGTATTTCTTTTTTGTGCAAAATAGTGACACACCCAATTTCCCAAAAAATATTTTTAATATAAGTTTCTGGATAGTGACGTTCTGTTTAAATTTCATACAGATACCCTAAAAGAACAGCTTAACGCAGAGGTGGAGGAAACCTAGTGTTTCGTTTCCCACATTCCGCCGAATTCTGGCATTGCGTGTTGAGTGGCGGAACTCAACGCCGAGCTTTGCCTCCTCACTAGAGCGAAAAAATAGAAATATAAATTTACATAAATATAGAATATCTTCAAGTGAGCAACGAACCCACAACCAGTAGCGTTTACAGTCATACTTGGTGCCACTGAAAAAATATATTTTTATGTCAATGGTTGTAACAACTTAACAGGAAGAACTAGGAGCACAAAATTTTATGTATTCCGTGCGTATCAAGCAATACCCTTTAAACTCAACCCCGAAATACAAGATTTAAAGTAAAAAAATACCAATGTTCTGCCATATTGTTACACAGATTTTTCAACCTTACTTTTTAAAATGGTATGATGAGTATCTCGAATATAAAGTGTTTTGTAGTCGTTTATTTTGTAACGAAGATATATGTTACAGAGTATTTAAAAAAAGAAAGATAAATAGAATATCCAACATTTTTTTTTTCAATTCGAATAAATAGTTTCTGAGATTAGCATTTTCAAACAAAAAACTCTACAGCTTCATTTATTATTTACATATATTAGTACAGATATACAACAAACGTAAAACTACCTAAATTTAAATATGAATTACAACGAATTATAAACATTACCATATTATATTAGTTTTGGTCACATTGTACTTTGTAAACAACCTAAATATTTTTCCCATTACAAGTTGAGACAAGACGCGATTATCCTTATAATTGCTGTGAACGAGATATATACATTGTTAGTATGAGCGTGTGGTGCATGTGTGGGCGATTGAGCTATAAGCTATCACTAGAATATAATATACATTACAATATGAAAAACGGATACACAGTTCAAATCTAAATCTTTGTGAAAACAAATCAAAACCATATCTAAATTCACATAACATACTTACATATATCAGGTTCACGCTGTATCCCGCACACAGCAAGGCAGGCAGAGGGAACCTAGTGTTAAGATACTCCGTTCCCCACTTTCTGCCGAATTCTGGAAGCATTGCGTGTTGAGTGGCAGAACTCAACGTCGCGCTTTGCCTCGACACCAGAGCGAAGAAATGGAAATATAAATTTAAGTAAATATTTCATCTCCTCGAGTGGGGATCGAACCCACAACCAGTCGATTTACAGTCACATTTTGTGCCCCTGCGCTACAACTGACCTCATACTTACATGTAATAATATTAAAATTTCGTTCCCTATTGTCTTCAAAATATATAAACCACTTGAAGCCATTTAACATTTTACTGTTTCTTTCTTTTTTTCTAAGAAACCATTTGCTATTTTATATTTTCTTTACGCTATTACCGTACACAGATTTTCATTGTCAATTACGCTCTGGTAAGAGTACAAAGCGTAGCGTCGTGCCGATCCAGCCACTCAGTGAGTGACGAGACTCTACGTAATAGTAATAGGCTAGTGGGAATGGAGTGTCTTAAGGGCCAGGTTTTCTCTTTGATTGTAACCAATTTAATATATATTTGTAGAGTAATGCTAAAAATATATATATTAAATCGCTTACAATCAGATCACACTAAACGCCGAAAAGGCCTTGCCAATATGTTTTATAACGCCATAATTTGAAGTGACTATTAAATAAAGTAGAGTAGCTTGTGAATAATGTGTATATATATATTTGTTGTTATGTCGGTTTGACAATTAGCAGCATAGTAACTGACCTGAACAAAGGGGAAATCGTTTTGTTTTTTTTTCCAGTTTTTGACTTTGTCTCGCGTATGTGAGGGTAGGTAAAGAAATTGTGTCATGAAACTTCGCCCAAATTGAGCGCCGGAAATAAATATATTTATTCCTTATAATGGGAATCGAACCCACAATCACCGCTTTATACCACCGACTTACTGTACTGTAATAAAAAGATAGCATTTGATTTTACTAAATCATATATAAAGGGGAAAATAACTAATTCTACACTTTGTTATTCAATATTTATAGATTTATTTATTTTATTGATAGATTTATTTTGTTTCATTTAAGAATTAATTGGTTATTTTTATAAGTTTTTCGTATTTTTTGTTATGTTTATGGGTATTAACTCTTGTATATTTTTTTGTACTTGGCGGGGCAGCCAGAGGGAACCTGTGAACTTAGTGTAAAGATACTCCGTTCCCATTAAGATTTTCAGCTCCCTTCTTTTAGTCAAATTCTGGATGCATTGCGTGTTAAGTGATGGAATTCAACGCAACGCTTTGACTCGTTACCAGATCAAGGAAATGAAAATATTAAATATCATTTCCTCGACTGGGAATCGAATCCACCACCTGACGTATTGACGGTCGCACGCTTGTGCCTCTGCTCCAAGATTTTTTAAAGCACAGATTTGTAACAAAACAGATTTGTAACAAAAAAATAATAATTATTAAGAAAAAAAAGAGGCCGGTCGTGGCGCAGCGGCACGAGGTGTGACTGCAAAACCGACTGGTTCTGGGTTCGATTCCCACTCGAGGAGATGAAATATTTACTTAAATTTATATTTCCATTTCTTCGCTCTGGTGTCGAGGTTAAGCGCGGCGTTGAGTTCTGCCACTCAACACGCAATGCCTCCAGAATTCGGCAGAAAGTGGGGAACGGAGTGTCTTAACACTAGGTTCCCTCTGCCTACCCTG